>PVKA01028369.1:0-29466 GCA_004027165.1 Ctenomys sociabilis
AAAAAAAAAAAAAAAAAAAAAAAAAAAAAAAAAAAAAAAAAAAAAAAAAAAAAAAAAAAAAAAAAAAAAAAAAAAAAAAAAAAAAAAAAAAAAAAAAAAAAAAAAAAAAAAAAAAAAAAAAAAAAAAAAAAAAAAAAAAAAACCAGCAAGGAAGTAGCAGAAGTGAACCAGAGCTTAGAAAAAATGGACCTGGTTGACATATACAGAGTGTTTCATGAACTATAGCTGAATACATATTTTTTTCCAGCTGCACATGGGTCATTTTCCAAAATAGAGCACATACTAGTCCAGAAGTCATTCGTAAATATATGCAGCAAAACAGAAATTATCCCATGCATATTATCTGACCACAGTGGAATGAAACTGGAAATAAATGACAAAAGAAACCAGAAAAACCTGCTAAATTGATAGACACTAAACAACACCTTACTCAACAATCAATAGGTCACAGAAGAAATTAAACAAGAAATTCAACAATATCTACAATTCAATGAAAATTCAAGCACAGCTTACAATAATTTATGGGATGTGAAGAAAGCAGTTCTTAGAGGGAAAATCACATCTATGAACTCACACATTAGGAAAACAGAACAAGAACAAATAAACACCCTAATGTGCACTTCTGACATCTAGAAAAAGAAGAGCAAATGAAACCCAGAGCACAAAGACAGGAAGAAATCATAAAGATTACAGCAGAAATTAATTCAACTGAGATGAAGAAAGCAATTCAAAGAATCCAGAAATCAAAAAGTTGGTTCTTTGAAAGACTAAATAAAGTTGATAAGTCTCTAGCCAACCTCATCAAAAAGAGGAAAGAAACAATTGAAGTACATGCAATATGGAATGAAAAGGGTGAAATCAACACAGACCCAGCGGAAATTTAGAAGATTATCAGTAGTTACTTTGAGAATCTTTACGTTCACAGAATAGAAGACAGAAGAAATGGACAGATTCCGTGAAAGGTACAAATTACCAAAAGTGAAAAAAGAAGATATAACAACTCTCATTAAGCCAATAACAGCCAACGAAATATGAAACGTAATAAAAAGCCTATCGACAAGGAAAAGTCCAGGTCCTGATGGATTCACAGCTGAATTCTACAAGAAATGTATAGAATACATAACCCCTACACTCCTCAAACTGTACAAGGAAATTGAAGAGGAAGCAGTCCTCCCAAATGATTTCTAGAAGCGTTATACTGATTCCAAAACCAGGGAAAGACACAGCTAAAAAGGAGAACTACAGGCCAAGCTCCTTCATGAACATTGATGCAAAAATACTCAATAAGATCCTAGCAAATATAATACAGCAAATCATCAAGATCATACACCACGACCAGGTAAAATTCATCCCAGGAATGCAAAGATGGTTTAATTTTCAAAAATCTATAAATGTAATACACTATGTTAATAGACTGAAATCTAAAAACCACATGATCATCTCAATTGATGCAGAGAAAACTTTTGACAAAGTCCAACACACATTCATTTTCAAAGTTCCACAGAAAATTGGAATAGATGGACTCTACCTTAACTTGATAAAAGTCATCTATGACAACCCAAAGGCTAATATAATCCTAAATGGGGAAAAAGTGAAATCTTTCACTCTTAAATCAGGTACAAGACAAGGATGTCCTCTATCACCCCTCCTATTCAATGCAGTTTTGGAATCATTAGCAACAGCCATTACAAAAGAGGGAGAAATAAAAGGAATAAGAACAGGCAAAGAAGAAGTCAAATTATCACTATTTGCAGATGACATGATACTTTACTTGGAAGACCCCAAAAATTCCACCAAGAAACTACTAGAACTGATACTGAAATTCAGTAGCATAGCAGGATACAAAATTAATACTCAAAAGTCAATAGCATTCCTCTACACAGATAACAAGCACACTGAAAGGGAAACAATAGAAACAATGCATTTTACAATAGCACCTTGGAAAATGAAATACCTTGGGATTCACTTAACCAAGGAAGTCAAAGATCTTTTCGCAGAAAACTACAATACCTTAAAAAAAGAGATTATAGAGGATTTCAGAAAATGGAAAGATATTCCATGCTCTTGGATAAGAAGAGCCAACATCGTGAAGATGGCCATATTCCCAAAATTGTGATACAGATTTAATGCAATCCTTATCACACTGCCACCAACATACCTCCCAGACCTTGAGAAATTATTCCTAAAATTTATTTGGAACCACAAATGACCTAGAATAGCAAAGGCAATCTTGGCCAATAAAGACAAGGTAGGGGGCATCACAATTCCTGACTTGAAATTATACTACAAAGCCACTGTGTCAAAATCAACATGGTATTGGCAATGAAATAGACCTGAGGATCAATGGAATAGTTTAGAACATGCAGAAGCATCTATGAAGACACTCAGCCATCTGATCTTCGACAAAGGAGCCAAACATACTCACTGGAATAAAATAGCCTCTTTAACAAATGGTGCTAGAAAACGTGGTTTCTACATGCTGAAAACGAAAACTTTACCCAGGTATATCATCATGCACTATGCTAAAGTCAAAATGGATTAAAGATCTGAACATTAAAACAGAAACACTCAATCTCCTGGAAGACAAAGTTGGAGGAACTCTTGGAGACATAGGGGTAGGTAAAGAATTCATGAACAAAGATATATTTGCATGGGAAGCACTTGAAAGAATCAACAACTGGGATCAACTCTTCTTGAGGACATCAAAAAGTAATTGTCAACAGAGTGAAGACAGCCCACAAATTTTGAAAAAATCCTAACTAATAAGCAATCACTCAAAGACACCCTGGTGTCTAGAGTATATAAAGAACTAAGATATAACAGGGCCCTCAAATTTAAAGACCCAATTCAGAAATGGGCATCTGAGATGAATTCACACTTCTCAGAGGACGAAATTAAAGAAGCAAATAAATATATGCAAAACAGCTCCACATCGCTAGCCATCCATGAAATGCAAATAAAAACCACATTGAGATACCATCTCTCTCCAGAAAGAATGGCCATGATACAGAAACCAACCAACAACAAATGTTGGAGAGGTTGTGGGGAAAAGGGAACACTTCTCCACTGCTGGTGGAAATGTAGACTGGTATAACCATTGTGGAGGTCAGTGTGGAGACTCATCAAAAGAGCAGGACTGGAAATCCTATTCAAGCCGGCTATCGCCTACTAGGAATTCTGCCAGAGAAACTGAAAACATCATACCATAATGATAGATGTGTACCTATGTTTATAGCAGCACAATTCGTGATAGCAAAATCTTGGAAACACCCAAGGTTTCCATCACATGAGGAATCTTTGAAAAAGATGTGGTATTTCTATACAATGGAGTATTACTCAGCTATAAAGAATGATAAACTTGAAGCATTTATGTTGAAGTGCATGCCAGTTGAACATATACTTGTAAGTGAAATAAACCAGACACATATATGCAAATATGGTATAGTCTCCCTATAAGAGTGTATAAGAAGTCAAAAGAAGGAATACAAATAGAAATGTACAAAAAAAAAAAACTAAAAAGAATTTAGTCAGATAGTTAGTGCAAACTGAACAGCACATGCTGCAGGGTACTAATTATCTTTTCTTCTGGATGATCACCAACCTAAGTTCACACATCAAAACTGGAGAAATAGAAGAGCCACAATGCCAGCCATCAGTTTGGCCCGAGCCTTTTAAGGTCAGCAAAGACTCAGGACATAGGAGAACCTGTACTGTAACACCACAAAACTCAGTTGTGCCCCAAATTTTCTGAACAATGAGATTATGGAGCCACAGAGGAAAGAGATTGATGATCTATAGTGTGCCTGGAGAGAGTCACCCAGAGAGAAGACTTTCTCTCAGGCTCTCACAGAGACCAAACTGGTTAAGCATTGGCCATGATTCATCCACATGAGTCAAATGATCTACAGAGTAAGGTACAGGATTACAAGATAAACCCTGAGGGGACTTCATTGACCTCAAGAGAAACAAAAGCTACATCTTATGGTATATTGGGCTTGATGTATCTCGGTCTTAACCATCCAGCAGATAAATATAAAAATGAGGTGTAATACGCAGGGCCATGATAATAAGTTCAGCTGTAAATGGCTGCAGTCAACAATTTCTTCAGATAACTCACTATTATTGTGGAATGCTGGACTGTGTTTGGTTGTGCTGCTGAGTTCAGGCACCTAAATTGGTTTAATGGCAATGGAGTGCTTATCTTTGACAGGTCTAGACCACAAAAAAAAGGGGGTATACAAAGGAAGAATCATGATGTGTGTGTATAAACAGTACAATTCGGATAAATATGCAGTGTTTCTGCCTAATTCTATGAGAAGCAAGATTTGCACTACTAGTAC
This sequence comes from Ctenomys sociabilis, assembly GCA_004027165.1. Lineage (NCBI taxonomy): Eukaryota > Metazoa > Chordata > Mammalia > Rodentia > Ctenomyidae > Ctenomys > Ctenomys sociabilis. The sequence goes on from PVKA01028369.1 coordinate 4,341, forward strand.
TTGGACAAGATATTATGTCAGCTTCTAGTACTATGGACAACCCCTAGGAAGATAACAGATAGAAAGTATTAATTATTGAATCTCTGATATAATTCAGCTATAAAAATAAAGTAAGTATATAGTTACACTCTCAATTCACTGATTACAGAATCTGCTATAATAATGTATGTAAGTATAATATCATGTATGCAACTTGTACTATACCAAAACTTTATGAAAACATTTTGTAGTTTATTAATTTATCAAATCTCTCCTGTTTATTTGTCTGAAATTGTCTCATTGCTATTTGATCTTCAATAAAAAAATTAATAAATTTAAAAATAAAACCTAAAAAAGTAATGATACTGAGGACCAATTGGTCATGCTCCATTATTTTCTGCTGCTTCTTATTTCTGTAGCTTTCCTAGAGTTACATCTGGTTGTTTTCCTCCCTTTCAGTAACAAATGTTTGCACTTTACTAGTTCTTCAATCTCCAAATAGTTACTTGTGTGTGGAACATGATGATAATGAAATACATGAGTGAACTATCATGAATATATAAATGATAGGGCCGGCCAAATAGTTCAGCATATTAAAGCACCTTCAAACAGACACAGGGGCTGGGGTTCCACCCCTGGGCCTAGCATGCCAGCCCTGATCCCAGGGCACACCAGATGGCAATTGAGACATACATGCCTGTAAGCCCAACACTTGGGTGCTATAAACAGGCTCTGAGTCTGATCTAGTAATAAGACTCTGAACACTCTGTAGACTCTTCCCTAAAAATATAGATTTTTTTTTGGCAGAACTGGGGACTGAGCTCAGGCCCTTGTGCTTTCAGGGAAGCACTTATTCCACTGAGCAATCTCCCCAGCCCCCAATTTTTTAAAAAAAACAGAAAGAAATGATGATGCTCTTTGATGATTCAAGCATGGGAAAATGTAAGAATGAAAACAGTAAATAGCATGATGAATTTGAGAAGTATTAATCTCCATATTTGAGGTGTCATACCTTTTGTAACCAACAAATTATTAAATACCAGAGACAGTTACAGAAATGTAGCAGTCTTATTGTTCAATTCTTTCAGTTTTCTGAGGAGGAAACATGACTCAGGAATTTTGAAACTAGCCTCGTGTTAGATTAGGAATGACTGCAACCTCAATTATTCGGTTCCTCAATCATTGATCTTGCTGCCACTGCATGCTTCTATAGCTTGGCAACAATAACAGTAGTTTCAAAGACTTCTAGAACAATCTATTAATCATACTGAGTGTAGAACATTATTGAAAAAGTACCCCAGATAGACTTCCTCTAATGGGGAATAATTCAGTCCAAATAAGATTCATCATTTCCAAGCTCCTGAGATAATTGCCTTTGCATCTCCCAGACATCTCAAACTGTGTCTACTGAGCTAAAACAAATCATATTAAAGTCGTGTTGATCTGGTCTCTTGGTTGACTTCAGGTACTGCACAGGTTCAGGCTGTCTTATCAATTGAGTGACAATGAATTGCTGAAGATGAATTGCTAAAACCAGATATTTGGCCTGGAAAATGGGCCCTTTGTAGATAAAGTTGTGGCAAAAAAAAAAGAAAGTAGTTTCTAAAAGTCTTTAAAAGACGTAGTATTGTCTTCTTAATATGAGAACCTGAAAGAGAAAAATGGAATGTGAAGGGTACAATAGACACTGGTAAAAGGGAATGAACTTATTCAAAAGGAAAGAGTTACTGAGTTGAGGAGGACAGAAGGAGTGGGTGAAAGAGATTTATCTGTGTACATAAGCAAGACGGTTTGGATAACTCCATTGTGCATTTCTGCTAGTCTATAGAAAGAAGCAGTTAATGCTTTAATTTGTTTCATCTGTTTTCAATGTTTCTCTTTTTTGTCTTTTTAATTTCTTACACATTTCTTTCTTCTCCCAAGTTTACATGCATCTGGTAATATGAATACTTGGTTGGAAGACAATGCTATGTATTACAACAAATATTGTAAGATTCTTATTACTTTAAGTAAAAATCTGTGTCACTTGTAATATTTTCTGTTTTTTCCAATTTGTACTCTTTAAAAAAGTCTGCCTTGAATTTCTAGAAATTTTCTGCAAGTTTAAATATCCACCATTTATTTTAAATTAACCTTGCACATCTCCTCATTTAATGTTCCTTCATGCACAATTTATGCTTGGGATAGATAGGAGCATCAAGTCAAACAAATACATATTTGTATATATTTTAGTTTTTATTTTATAAGAAAAATGAGAAGATCATAGCAAATCAGAAATAGAAATACCTTACTTATTGCTGAGCACAAACTAGAGCTCATATGTCATAAATAACAGCATAGTTGCCATTTCCATATATTATATTAATTTTTGATTTCTTTCATAATTATCCTCAAATAAGAAATAGTACCTTTCATCCACAGATCTGACTCCACATGATGTCCTGTTCAAAAGAGATGGTGATCTAGTATCTACAAATAATTGAACAGCTATTTAAACTTTGTTATTGAAAGAAAAATCCTTTTCAGAATTTTATTCACACATTGTGTAACACTTAACATTTTATACCTATATATCTCTCCAAAGTTCTTGTCTAAAATTGAGCTCTTGCCTATCCTACAATAATTTTCATCTCTATTTAAAACATCCATCACTTTAAAATCCAACCAATAAAGTCTTTTCTCTTCTCACCACTCTCTTGTTATCCTACGATCTTTTTTTCTGTAGAACTACAATACCCTCCTCAGCATCAATTATTCTTTCTCCAATTAGTGACACCTCACACAAGTTTAGGTACCAGTGCACAATGCCAGAGGGGATTTTTGTGTCTGAAAAGAAATGAAGCTAAGCTGTTATACTCTTTTACAGTAAAAGTTTTTACTAACACATATGCTTTTGATGCTTCATGATTTTTCCCCCTAGACTAAGGCAAAGTGTAGAGTTATACACAAGTCCCATGGCTCTGTACTTCATTTCTCATCATTATTTAAATGTTTCCCCTCTTTTTATTCTGCAGCATCATTACAAGTATCCTGTATACCTCCTGTAAAGAAAGGAGACATGAATGATTTTAATATAGCAAAGTAAAAGGGGCTTATTGTGTCTTATTTTCAATTCTATTTAGCATTGTGTAGCTACTTCGTGCCCAGAATCCTTGGTAAAATCAAATAATGAAGGTGGATCCCTGTCTCACATATCAAATCCACAAAAATTTAACTCAGAATTGATCAGACACCATTAAGAGTTAAAACTCTTTGAAGTTTTAAATAAAATTCTTTGAAGAAAACATGAAGTATCTTCATGACCTTCAATTTTTTCTTTCTTTAAAAACATGTTTACTTGATATAGGATCTCGCTATGCAGTTCAGAGTCCTAGTGATCCTCCTGTCTCAACCTCCCCAGTGTTGGACTGCACCTGAGTGCCACCACACCTGGTTTCTAGGCAGCATGGCATGCCCAGAGGTCTGGGAGCCTATACCAAGGATCGAACTCTGGTCCTTGTTCTTTCCAGACAGGCGTTTAGACCACTGAGCTATCTCCCTTACCCGTGAGCTTCAGTTTCACAATCATTTCTTAGCATAGCAACAGTAAAAGTTAAATAAGTTGGATCGTATCAAAATAAAATATGTGCATCAAGGAATAGTATAAAAAAAGTAAAAAGACAATGCGCTGAATGATAGAAAATATTTGAAAATCATAAGCATATGAGTTTAATATTCAGAGTATGCAGAGTTACTAACATTTTTTAAAAAGCCAAGTTGAACGACAGTGACTTGTATCTAAAAGTTTTCAATGAAGATATATAAATGGTTGATAAGCACATGAAAAGACCTTCAACAGGATTGTGCATTAGGGAAATGCAGATTAAGTGATCAATCTGTCCATAATGATGTGCTACTTTAAATTTATGAGAATGGTCATAATAAAGAAAATCAGAAAGCAAATGCTCATAAGATTGTGGGAAGATTGGAAACTCTGTACATTGCTGGTAAAAATGCAAAAAGGTGCATCTCTAGCAGATAGATTACCATATTTCTGAGTGATTCTGAGCCTTGGTATATACCCAAAAGAACTGAAGAAAGGGACTCAAGCAAGATTAAAAGTACTAGAAATCTGCAGCATTACACTGTAGGTAATAGTACTATAGGATACATTTAAACATGCATTATGAAGGAAGTTCTCAAGTAGTTCTTAACACAATGGTAAAAAGGGACATAGACGAACATTTGTACACTAATGTATGTTGCAATAGTAGTTACAGTAGGTAGAAGGCCCAAATGTTTCATATGTCCATCAATAAGAAAGCGGATAAATGAAACGTGGTATAAAAATACAATGGAATAGTACTTGGCTATAAAAAGCAATGAGGGTCTGATACACAATGCAACACTGGTAAACCTTGGAAATATTATGCTGACCAGAATTTACATGAAAGTACAAATACTATATAGTGTTATCTGTATGAGTGTTATATGATAGCCAAATTCATAGAAACAAAACATAGTTTGGAAATGACCTGGGGCTAATAGAAATGGTATTTGAAAAGAATTTAAAACTGATAGCGATAATGGGTACACAAAATTGAAATTGTGAATGTAATTAGTGAGTTGTACTGTTGAAATGGCTTAAATGGCTTTCTATGTTATATACTTGTATAATTAAAATAAATCTTGTATTCATTTATTTGTTTGGTTCAGGGTCTCACAACCAGACTTGTAGTGACCTCTTGTCTCGGCCTCCCCCGCACTGTGGTCACAGCTGTGTGTCACCTGGTTTCTGTGGCTGCTTCACCCCCCAGGGCTGTCATGATATGTGGTACTGGGGATCAAACTCAGGTCCTTGTGCTTCTGAGGGCAGCACCTGGACAACTGAGCTACCTCCCCAACCACTTTATATATGTTTTAAATAAAATAAAATAAACTTTTAGAAAATAGGACACATTTAATATATCGTCCTCTTTCAAGAAGATAGTATTAATTCCTTCCTCTTATCAATTTATTAGGATACAAAATGACATTCATAATACATGAATATATATGTTTATATTGAAAAATTAATTTGGAAAAATGACAGATTAATGCTACATACTAAAATAACATAGATACAATAATAAGAAAAATGTCAACACCAAAGTATAGAAAAGGAAAGTTTATTGAAATCTCTTCAAATACTGAAGAATGTGGCAACTGGGGCCATGTACTGAGAATGGAGGAGCCAAGGGGCTGATTCCATTTGTGGGAAAAGACAGCATACCAGGAAGTCAAGGAGATGTAAATGCAAATGAAGGCTTCAGCTGGAGTCTAGCTGGTGTCGGATATTATACTTTGGGTCCTAATTTAATTGTTGATTTAATTTTTTTTTCAAAGCTTGACTTCCTCCACTCTACCAGCAAGTTAATCCCATAGTAGACAAAGTTGGGAGAAGTAGTCTCACTTTTATGATGAAAATAAGTGAGTTTCTTCTACACCAAACATTGCTGAAATGCAATGAGCATCAGAGGCTACTTCTTAGCCTGTTTTTTTTTTTTTTATTTTTTTTTTTTATTTTTATTTTTTTACTTAGCCTGTTAAGATGTAACAGATATGTCTGTTGCAACTCCAACACTCAGATTCGGTTGGTTACCAAGGGCTGGGGAGATGGCTCAGTGGAAAAAGCGCTCCCCTGGAAAGGGCAGGGTCCTGAGTTCAATCCCTGGAATTGCAAAAGAAAAAAGAAAAAACCAACTGCAAAACAGACTCAGTTGGTTACCTCACAACTCACAAGGATTTTCTTTACTCAGAAAATCCTCAGTGCTGCTAATGGGATTGTCCTTTGAGAAACTGCTCTCAAAGCTTGCTAGATTTTGCTTCAGTTTGAAGTAGGACATTAGGACAGGGCTGGGCAAATGGGTATATTGCCAGTCATGAAGACTTGTCGAACACACCAGGACACATGCACAGAACAGTTCCTGAGTCTTTGAGTGGGTGGCCTACATCTCGGGTCAGAAGGAACATATAAGAATGGTGGTGGCTGGCTTCTTTCTCTGTCAGTAGCCTCTGTATGTTCAGGGCATTTTCACTTTCCCTACACTTTAAGGCACTTTTTGTTCTTTAGACACTTCTCAATTCTTTCCTCCATGCTTTTCTTTGTAAAAACTTTTCTTTAACCTTTAATAAATGTAAAATTTTAACATTGTTCACTGCCTTGTCCAGCTCTTCATTATTTTTAAAAATTTTTTGTGTGCATTTTGTAAAGGGTCTCACTATGCAACTTGCACTTGCAGTGATCCTTCTGTCTTGAGCCTCCTCAATTCTGGGATTACAGGCTTGCACCACCATGCCCTATCTCCATGGCTGGCCCAGCATATGGCATGCCAGTGATTGAACCCTGTCCTCTGTACTTGCCTAAGCATACACTTAGTCCACTGAGCTATGTCACCAGCCCCAGATCTTTAAACAGGACCTCACCAGCTTCTAAAGGACTTCCAGGCACCCGAGCATTCAGTGACAAGCTTATGAATATCTAAGTCTTCTCCCCTTTCTGCCATGTCTGTGTAACAAATCTTACTCTCCCTCACTCTGTTGCATTTGAAATGCAGTGGCAGCCACTCTTTACCAACAACCTCTTAAATTGCATTGACTCCTCTCAATCAGTATAAATGATGACATGAGTCCAGATGGAAAGCAGTTCATAAAATTAACCTGACTTCTGGATGAGAAGGGTGTTTCACTAACATTCTATGACTTGGTCTCACTCAGACACCAATAAAATATATTTAGGCAGTTTTAGACCTTTGTTTCACAAACAATGCATGCAAAAACTATTCATAGACAATTTACACTGCATCAGGTATTGTAAGTAATAAAATATATTATGTCATGTATTATAAGTAATTAAGATATAGCTTAAGGTATTGTATATATATATATATAGATAATGTGTCCAGGTTTTATACAAATCCCTTGCCATTTTCTATAAATAACCTGGACATCTTTCCGCTTTTGGTACCTAGTGTGAATCTGAGAACCAACTGCAAATATGAAAGCACAACCGAACATACACAAAGATTTAAAATAAAGAAAAAATATAGACTGCCAAAATCTGAAATAAAGAAGAAGCTACTGGTAGAACCTGAGAAAATTTCTGACTCATCAATTGTAATAAGAAAATATCAATCTGTGGTGCTATGAATAGCGATGCCACTCAAGAGACAATCCTCTGACTGCATGATGTGCTGGATGGGGATATGTATTTTCCTGTCTTCCTGAATATCCTTCTAGATTTCAAGCTTCTCCAATCTGAAATATGAGCTTTAGTCTTCTTCTGCCTTGCTAATTCCATTCACTCTGTCTCCTACCTTCTATCCTATCATCAGCTTTTCTGCCTGAACACCCTTAAATTTAAGGTATAAAGTGTGCTACAGTGAAAAAGTGTCACATGGGCACATCCCATCTGATGTCAGCTGTAGAATGGGTGGAGGAACAGAGATTGGAGAAATGGGGCAACAAGGCCCTGCTAGAGGTTGAGTTCCAAGACTTTTCTACAAGATGAAAAATCAGAAACACCTTTGAATCACTCATAAAACATTCTTATTTTTACAGAAAATCAAAATAGAAGAAACAAACAAAAAATGTGGGATGTGTGAGACAATATTTCCCATGTCCAGGATATAGTTTTAGCGGTTTTCCCTGAGCTCAATTTCAGTACAATACTTTCTATTTACTAGGTCACTGGTTTAATAACTTCTCTAAGTAATAATTGAGTTGAGTTCATAATAATAAAGAAGTTACTATAACTTATCCTTTTCAATAAATAGTGTTTTGTGGGAATGTAGATCCTATTTCAATGCTGCCTAAATAATATCTGCAGCATAAGAGAAAATATAGTGTCTGAAGTGAAAGCATACTTTGCAAAGGTATTTCAAGCAATAGATATAAAAGTACAGTACATCAAATTTTATATTCTCAAAAGAGTTTGAGAAATCATGACCTCTAGGTAATGAGACATGAATGGTGAATGAACAATACTATAGTTTGAGAACAGGAAACATTTTACAATTACATCTTTAAATTCACGAGTCTACTCACCCTTCCATGTACTGGGGACTTTTTATTTTAAGAAATGGTGTACAACACAGAATGTACAACAGAAACTCAAATGAACATATTTTGGGCTGGAATAATGACTTACAGGACATTTTCTATCAGAATTGTGAATCTCAAGCCATCTAGAAGGCCCAGGCTCGAGCCTAAGAGTCCTGAATGGATTCAGAACTTGGATGTGCTGGACTCTGGTTTCTGGCTGAAGACAAAATGAACCATGCCCAGAGGAAAAGCATTACCAATTCAGGGTGAAGGGTTTCTACGGACTATAATCAGGCAGTGATAATAATTTCGTAAGAGATCTAAAACAAAGAAACACAGCACCATAAGTGAGAATTCAACAAAACAAGATGATAGATTCCAAATTTTGAAGATATTATGAAGTATAGACATAAATTGTAGACTCATGATGCATGAATCATTTAAAGAAATAAAAATTAGAGACACATGCTGTCCTTTGGCTGAGCTGAGGCTGCCTCATCACAGAAAGCAAGCAAACCCAAAACAGCTACAGAGACCTGGTGCTCACTGCCCTGCCTCCTCCCCCCACAGTTGCAAGAGCTCAGCTGAATTTCACCTGCCTCTCCCACCAGTAGTCAGATCCTTGGTGAGCCCTACCATCATCCCACTCACCATGGAAAGGCTTGTGGAGCTTTGGTCAGCTCTCTTTACCATGACAGCCTTCTTGATCTGTGATTCATCCGCTCTCAAACTGAGAAAACCCATGTTGAACCTCAAACAGCAAGAGCTTTGGTGAGCCTGATCTGCCATTCCACGCTCAGGGGAGCCTTGCTCACCCCAAACCCTTGCCCCTACAATCACATCTGAGTCCAGGTAAACTTTGGAAGCTTCAAAAATGTCAAAATTAAGGAGCGAAAGGCAATTGCAGAGAAGAGCAGGAGACAAGGGCATAGAAAACCTTGGAAATTACACACTTGAAATTTCTAAAATAATAGCAAATGAAATATAGAAACAAATCCATCAGCCTATAAAAGAAAGCAGATCAGAAATGTTCTCTCATGTAAAAAAAAAAAAAAAAGAAATGCCAACAATCATGAAAGAATTGTTCAGCACACATGAAGAAGGCATAGATATAAAATAGGGGAATAGAATAATGATGGAGACACTGAATGAGCAATACATGAAAGAACTAGAGTGCATGAACCAGATTCAAACAGATATCCAGGAAAATAAGAATTCATTGAAAGCTAGCAAAACCCCTTGAACAAAACTTGAATTTCTGACCTTGAAGATAGCATTGCAACTAGTGAGCATGAAACGAACGATGTCTTAAAAATAACAAGGAATCAGGAAACAATGCAACAGCTGCCAGATGATGTACAGCTAAACAATATAAGACTAAACAGTATCAACAAAACAGTAGGAGCCGACACAAATGGCATAGAAACACTATTTACAGAAGTAGGAGCAGAAAATTTCCCAAGTATGGAAAAAGAATCTGGCATACACATTAGCGAGGTATATAGAACTCTAATTATCCATAATCAAAATAAATCTACACCCAGACACTTAATAATCTAGATCACAGAAATTCAGCAAAATAATAGAACATTAAAAGCTTTCACAGAAAAGAAACAGATCAGCTATAATGGAAAGTCCATCAGAATTATAGCATATTTCTCAACACAACCCAAGTGAATAGAGCTTGGGGTGATGCATTTCAGGTCTGGAAAGAAGACAAATTCCAACAGAGATTACTGTACCCTGAAAAACTATCTACCAAATTTAATAGATAGTTTTTGTTGAATGACAAGAAAAACTGAAGAAATTCACGACCACCAAACCAACCCTACGAAGAGTACTGGCAGATATGTTAGAAAGAGACAAAAATGATCGCAACTTTAAAAACAACACAAAAAGGCACCAAGTAGATGTGACAATTAAACAGAAGGGGAAATTAGAGAATCTACAGCAGGAAAATAATATAATAAATACAAGTTACTATATATTAGTTAGTCTAGATTCATGAATAAACAGAAGCAGACTGGCAGGATAGATGAAGAAACAAAATCCCAAACCATACTGTATACAAGAAACATATTTAACTCAAAAGGAATTTCACAGATTGAAAATCAAAAGATTGAAAACAATACTCTATGTGACCAGAACCCAGAAAAAAGCAGGGATAGCCATTCTGGTTGCTGACAATATGAACTTCAAACCAAGTGTGATTAAAAGAGATAAAGAAGATCACTGTACAAAAGAAATAAGGGAAACGATATATTTATGCATACCTGCAGGTTAATTTGGATAACTGTAGTGCCAATTTATGCTAGTCTTTTGAAAGGAGCAGTTAATGCTTAAGTTGTTTTCTTTTTATTCTTTTTAATTTCTTATAATTGTTTTGTTTTAGTCAATTTTGCATGTTTGTATCTGGTAACCTAATCAACTAATTTGAAGATACTATCATACAATGCAGCAAACTTTGTTGATACCTATTACTTTGTTTAATAAAATTTTGCATCATGTCTCATGCTATATTTTACTATATTTCATTTTTTAAAAATAATGAAGTTTTTTTTTCCAAAATTTTATTGAGAAACAAATAACAATGAGACAGTTTGAAATCAAATTAGTAAGACAGTTTCAATAATTAATACATTGCATGGTTATTCATTGTACAAGATGCAGACATATATCCTGCTCACAAACACCATTAGAACAAATCTTTCTATTCATTGAATTAAGAGAATGTAGCTGCATATCCATATCCTATTTTGAATATACAGATGCAAAATAGTCGTTCATTTGTATCCCCTTTTTTGTTTAGTTTTGTCATTTAATTACTATAGGTGTGTGAATTCAGCAAAATATGCCAAAATAGTTCAGTAGTCCATAATAGTAGTGGGTTTTCCATAAGACTGGCAATGTCAGAAGTTGTTGACTTGAGCCTTTTACAGCTCAGAATATTAATATGGCTTTATTTTTTATATTTCATTTTTATAGTTTTCTGCTAGATGGTTAAGACCAAGATAAAGCAAGACCTATATAACAAGAAATGTTATTTTTATCTGATAAAGTCAGCTACACACTTGTTAGGGGAAAAGTGCAAGAGAAAGAAAAAGAAGTCACAAACATATATGCACCCACTGTAGGAGCATGAATTATATAAGACAAATTTTAAGAGATATGAAAAAGCAAATAAACAATAACACGATTGTAATGGGTGACTTTAACACGCCACTGACACAAAGAGATAGATCTACTAGGCAAAATATCAGCAAAGAAATAACAGAAAGAACCATACTTATGAAGAAATGGGCTTACTAGATTTTTATAGAGTGTTCCATTCTACAACATCAAAATACACATTCTTTCCATCTGTACTGGTAATTCTCCAAAATAGACCATATACTAGGACACAGAATATGTCCAGGTAAATACAAATGAATTGAAGTTAGCCCATGCATATTATCTAATCATAGCACAGTGAAACTGGAAATTATTTACAAAAGAAACAGAAATAATTCCATAAACAAATGGAAATTAAATAATACTCTGTTGCAGAAACAATGAGTCACAGATGAAATTAAAGAGGAAATTAAAAATATATATTTAAAATTAAACAAAAATGGAGATAAAACTTACCAAAAATAGTGGGGTGTAATGAAAGCTGACTTAGAAGGGAAATATATATTGATAAATTCTTACATAAGGAAAACAGAATAAGCGTTAATAAATAGCCTTGTGCTGCACCTCAAGCTCCTATAAAGAGCAAGTCAAGTTCAAAGCCCAAACAAGGCAAGACAGTGTAAAGATCAGGGTAGAAATAAATGCAACAAAAACTAAGAAAATAATACAAAGAATTAATAAATTAAAGAGTTGGTTCTTTGAAAGATTAAATAAAATTGATAAAAATCTTGGCAATTTAACAGAGAATGAAAGAAAAAATTCAAATTCCAGCAGTAAGTAATGAAAAGCACTTCACTACAGAAGCTATAGAAATTCATATCATCAATATCTACTTTGAAGAACTTTCCTCCAGTAGCATGGAAAACACAGAAGAAATGCACAGGTTCCTAGATGCATATGAATTACCGAAGCTGAATCAAGAAGATATAAAAATTCTGAATAACCCAATATCAGTGAATAAAATTGAAAATATAATAAAAGTATCTACCAACAAAGAAAATCCTAGATCCTGATGAATTCAAAGCTCAATTTCACAAAAAAAAAAAAAAAAAAGGAGAATATGTGATGTCAACACTTCTCAAACTTTTACATGAAATGGAAAGGGAAGCAATTCTCCCAAATTCAATCCCAGAGGCAAATATTACTCTGATACCAAGACCAGAGAAGGATCCACTTAAAAACAGAGCTCTACAGGTCCACCTCTGTAATAAACATATATCCAAATATCTTCAAATTTCTCAGCGATCCTCGGTCCCATCCCACAGCCCGAAACCCAGAGCAGCCTGGCCTATGAGTGAGGACTCCAGGCCGCTGCACCGGAGGGACCTTTCCAGCCTTCTTGGGTTCTGGCCTGTACCCCAGATCCAGCACAGGTTGGATGACCCAGCACAGCGTCCCTATGAATAAGAATACTAGCAAACAAAATACAGCAAATCAAGAAGATTGTACCCAGCCCGAGAGACCTGCATGAGACAGCTGGCTGACTCCGGCAGCCTCCTTGATCCTGTCTACTCCTGCCCCGCCGCAGAGACTGGCCTGAGACTGGGGGGGTGGGGGGGGGCGTCTTCTCCATCTTCCTCTATTCCACGCACACCCGCCCAGCCTGAGAGACTGGCCTGAAACAGCAGGGCCAACTCCAGCAGCCTCGTGGATCCTGCCCCAAGCCCTTCCACTGAGTTGGAATTCGCACGATTCACCAGGCTTCCCAGATCAGTGAGTGTGTGATGAGTCTGAGGGAGAGCCTTTGGCTTCTTCCCATCGAGCACTACCTGGATCCCCGTCCCCAAACCCTCCAAGCCAGGGACCGGCCTGAAACCTTAGGGCCCACTCAACAGCACCTCCCCGGGTCCCCTTCCCTAAAGCCTGCTGAGCCAGTGGGAATTTTCCCAACTCCCTGGGCATCAAAGTTCCGTGAGTGTAGAACTCCAGGCCCGCAGCGCCTGAGAGACATATCCCAGGGATCCCCCACCCCCACCCCAGACCAAGTGCCGGTCGGCCTGGAATGAGAGCTCCAGGCCCACTGCACCAGAGGGACATTTCTCAGCGATCCTCAGTCCCATCCCACAGCCCGAAACCCAGAGCAGCCTGGCCTATGACTGAGGACTCCAGGCCTCTGCACCGGAGGGAACTTTCCAGCCTTCTTGGGTTCTGGCCTGTACCCCAGATCCAGCACAGGTTGGATGACCCAGCACAGCCTCCCCATGAATAAGAACATCGACTATCCATTTGGAATCCCATCAGACCCACCATAGCCCAAGCCCACCCACCTAGAGAGCGACTTGCCTGACACAGGAGGGCTGACTCTGGCAATTTTCCAGATCCTCACCCCAAAGGCAGCCAAGACAGTAGGAATTTCCATTACTTGCTGTGCATCCAGGATCAGTTCATGCGCACCTGACCAGGGAACCAACAGAGGGAAATCACAGGAGCAATAGCAAAAAAGGAACTGAGCACAACAGCTAGACCCAGAACAGGCATACCTGGATAATATAACTCAAACTTAACAGATTAGAACCCGAATCTCATTACACTCTAAGGTTGTAGCTGCACCAAAGCTATACACCAAAGGTCAGTAGTCATTGCTATACAAAATGACAAGGTCAAGGAGAAAAATGCAGTCCCAGGCCTCCATTCCAAAAGCAAGGGCAGTGGATGTTAGCTCAGCTCAAATGAATGAATTAACAGGTATTGCAGCAAAGGAACAACAGCAGAAAGGTATAGAGTAAATCAGATGAGAATTAACTACCCAAACACAAAAAGAAATATCTGAGTACATAGTATCTGAAATAAAGAATCAATTTCAGAAACATTGGGTGGACAAACAATGCTCACCCAGAACAAGTGCAGAAAGCACTATTCCAGCTGAAATGTATGAATTAACAGCATCTGAAACAAAGAAACAACAGCAGAAAGATAATGAGGAACTCAAAGCAGAAATAATTTCTAAAATCAAAAAAGAATTCTTTGAAACAAAAAATTCTTTGAAATCATAGCATCTGAAATAAAGAAACAAATCCAGAAATATACAGAGCAAAACCAACTTGGAAGAAACTGCAGAAAAAGAATTAATGACTACCTCTAAAGAAGACATGGATAAGAAAAGTGAGATCAGAAATATGATGGATTCTTTGAATGAGCAAAACAGAAAAGAAATAGAACACATGAAACACAGTCAAAGAGATATAGAAGAACTAAAAAATATCAATCATCAGTCTACAAAACGGTTTGAGTGAAAGCGAAGACAGAGTTTCAGATCTTGAAGATGCTGGTGCAGCTAGTGAAGAGGTGAGAAAGGATATCTTGAAAACAACAACAATGCAGGAAAAAATAATCCATCAACTGCAAGATAACGCCAGGATGAACCATGTGAGAATAATTGGTATCAACGAGAATGAAGGAGTCAATACAAATGGCAAAAAGAATTTGGGGAGAAGTAATTGCAGAAAACTTCGCAAATAGGAGGAAACAAAAATATGAGGTAACCAAAGCATACAGAACACCAAATAACTTCAACCCAAGTAAAAACACACCAAGACATATAATAGCCAAGATCCCAGAAATCCAACACAAAAATAATATATTGAAATCTGCTAGAGAGAGGAAGCAGATCACATTCAAAGGAAAACCCATCAGAATTACAGCCGATTTCTCTACACAAACCATGAAGGGAAGGAGAACACGGAGCAGAGTTCTTCAAGTCTTGCGAGAAAACAGATTCCAGCCGACTATCATGCCCCGCAAAATTCTCTTTCAAGTTTGATGGAGAAGTGAAATACTTCCATGAAAAAGGACAACTAAAGAATTTCATGATGACAAAGCCATCTCTTCACAGGCTGCTGAAAGATGATCTAGAGAGAGACCTCAACCACCAGAACTTCATGAGTGAGAACAGAAGAAACCAACTAAATATAGGACAGACAATTAAACACAGGATACAAAGGAGTAAACAACACCAGGTAAATATCATGACAAACATAAGTCAACACATTTCAATTATAACCATCAATGTAAAGGAATTCTATTCTCCAATTAAGAGAAATAGACTGGCACAGTGGATTAGGAAACAAAATCCAACAATATGTTGTATACAAGAAACACACTCAATTCAAAAGTACATTCATAGGCTCAAAGTCAAAGGATGGAAAACAATACTACATGCCCCATCACCTCAGAAGAAAACAGGAGTAGCACTTCTGATTTCAGACAGTCTCAACTTCAATTCAAGAAGGATCAAACGAGACAAAGAAAGCCACTATATATTAGTAAGGGGAAAAATTCAAGAGCTACAGGTAACACTAATAAATATCTATGCACCAAACACAGGAACTCCCAACTATGTTAGACAAATCTTAAAGGACATGAAAAACCTAATATCTAGACCACAATCTTGACCAGAGAATTTAACACCCTCTTATCTCAAAAAGATACATGAACCAGACAAAAAATTACCCAGGAAGTAGCAGAAATGAAGCAGAGCTTGGAAAAAAATGGATGTGGTGGACATATACAGAGTGTTCCACCCTACCACAGCTAAATAAACATTTTTTTTCAGCTGCGCACGGGTCATTTTCCAAAATAGACCACATACTAGTCCAGAGGTCATGTGTAAGTATATGCAAGAAAACAGAAATCATCCCATGCATATTATCTGACCACAGTGCAATGAAACTGGAAATAAATAACAAAAGAAACCAGAAAAACCTGCTCAATTCATGGAAACTAAACAGCACCCTACTCAACAATCAATAAGTCACAGAAGAAATTAAACAAGAAATTCAACAATATCTACAATTCAATGAAAATTCAAGCACAACTTACTGGAATTTATGGGATACGATGAAAGCAGTTCTTGGAAAATCATAGTTATGAACTCACACATTAGGAAAACAGAACAGGAACAAATAAACACCCTAATGTTGCACCTCCATCATCTAGAAAAAGAAAAGCAAATGAAACCCAGAGTGCAAAGATAGGAAGAAATCATAAAAATTGGAGCAGAAATTAATTCATTTGAGATGAAGAAAACAGTCCAAAGAATCCCCAAATCAAAACGTTGGTACTTTGAAACACTAAATAAAGTTGATAAGCTTCTAGCCAACCTCATCAAAAAGAGGAAAGGAACAACTGAAGTACATGCAATAAAGAATGAAAAAGGTGAAATCACTACAGACCTAGCAGAAATTCCGAAGATTATCAATAGTTATTTCGAGAATCTTTACGCTCACAAGATAGAAGACACAGAAGAAATGGACAGATTCCTCGAAAGGTACAAAACTGAATCAAGAAGATATAACAACTCTCAATAAGCCAATAACAGCCAATGAAATATGGAACATAATAAAAAGCCTACCGACAAAGAAAAGTCCAGGTGCTGATGGATTCGCAGCTGAATTCTAAAAGAAATTTGTAGAAGATATAAACTCTACACTCCACAAGCTCTTCAATGAAATTGGAAAGGAAGTAGTCCTCCAAAAATCATTTCTGGAGACAAGTATAATACTGATTCCAAAACCAGGGAAACACACAAACAAAAAGGAGAACTACAGGCCTGTATTACCCCTCTTATTCAATATAGTCTTGGAGGCATTAGCAGCAGGCATTAGAAAAGAGGGAGAAATAAAAGGAATAGGAATAGGTAAGGAAGAAGTTAAATTATCAATATTTGCAGATGACATGATACTTTACTTGGAAGACACCAAAAATTCGATCAAGAAACTACTAGAACTGATACAGAAATTCAGTAGCATAGCAGGATACAAAGTCAGTACTCAAAAGTCAATAACATTCCTCTACACAGATAACAAGCACACTGAAAGGGAAACAATAGAAACAATACCTTTAACAATAACACAGCAGAAAATGAAATACATTGGAATTCACTTCACCAAGGAAGTCAAATATCTTGTCATGGAAAATTACAACACGCTAAGAACAGAGATTATACAGGATTTCAAACAATGGAAAGATATCCCATACTTTTGGATAGGAAGAACCAATATCGTGAAGATGGCCATACTCCCAAAATTATTGTACAGATTTAATGCAATCCCTATCAAACTGCCACCAGCATACCTCCAAGACCTAGAGAAATCATTCCCAAATTTATTTGGAACCATAAATGACCTAGAATAGCAAAGGCAATCTTGGCCAATAAAGACAAGGTAGGGGGCATCACAATTCCTGACTTGAAATTATACTACAAAGCCACTGTGATAAAATCAACATGGTATTGGCAATGAAATAGACCTGAGGATCAATGGAATAGATTAGAACATGCAGAAGCAACTATGAAGATACTCAGCCATCTGATCATTGACAAAGGAGCCAAACATACTCACTGGAAGAAAGATAGCCTCTTTAACAAGTGGTGCTGGAAAACTTGGTTTCTACATGCTGAAAGCTAAAACTTGACCCAGGTCTATCACCATGCACTATCCTAAAGTCAAAATGGATTAAAGATCTAAACATTAAAACAAAAACACTCAATCTCCTGGAAGAGAAAGTAGGAGGAACTCTTGAAGACATAGGTGTAGGGAAAGAGTTCATGAACAAAGATATATTTGCACAGGAAGCACTTGAAAGAATCAATAACTGGGATCAACTCTTCCTGAGGAGCTTCTGCACATGTAAAGAAATTGTCAAGAGAGTGAAAAGACAACCCACTAATTTTGACAAAAAATCCTAAGTAATAAGCGATCAGACAAAGGTCTGCTGTCTAGAATATGTAAAGAACTCAGATATAACAGGGCCCTCAAATTTAAAGACCCAATTCAGAAATGGGCATTTGAGATGAATACAAACTTCTCAGAAGATGAAAATTAAAGAAGTGAATAAATATATGAAAAAAATGCTCCGCATTGCTAGCCATCTATGAAATCAAAAAACAAAAAACAAAACAAAAAAACAACAGTGAGATACCATCTTACTCCAGAAAGAATGGCTATCATAAGGAAATCAACCAACAACAAATATTGGAGAGGCTGTGGGGAAAAGGGTACACTTCTTCACTGCTGGTGGGAATGTAGACTGGTACAACCATTATGGAGGTCAGTGTGTAGGACTGGAAATGACATTCAAGCTGGCTATCCCCCACTGGGAATGTTCCCAGAGGAACTGAAAGCACTGTATCATAGTGATGTATGTGTGCCTATGTTTCTAGCAGCACAATTTGTGATAGTGAAATCTTGCAAACAACCAAGATGTCCATCACATGAGGTATGGTTGAAAAGATATGGTATTTCTATATAATAGAATATTACTCAGCTAGTAAAAATGGTAAGCTTGAAGCATTTATATTGAAGTGGATGTCACTTGAACATATACTCATAAGTGAAATAAACCAGACACACATGTGTAAATATCATATAGTCTCCCTAGTATAAGAAGTGAAAAGATGATATACAAATAGAAATGTACAACAACTAAAAGCAACTGATCAGATAATCCAACGTGAATGGTGTATGCTGCAGGGTTCTAATCAGCTTTTCTTCTGGATGGTTAACAACCTAAGTTCACAGATCAGAATTGGAGAAATAGAAGAGCCACGAGGCCAGCCTACATTTTCGCCCTAGACTTTCAAGGTCAGCGAAGACTCAGGACATAGGAGAACCTGTACTGTAACATCATGCATCTCAGTTGAGCCCCAAATTTTCTGAATAAGGAGATTATGGAGCCACAGAGGAAAGAGACTGATGATGTATAGTGTGCCTAGGGAGAGTCACATGGAGAGAAAACTTTCTCTCAGGTGCTCACAGAGAGAAAACTGGTCAAGCATTGGCCGTGACTCATCCACATGGATGACACAGACAAAGGATCTACAGAATAAGGTTGAGGATTGTAAGATAAACCCTGAGGGGACTTCACTGACCTCATCAGAAACAAAAACTACATGTTTTGTTATATAGGTCTTGCTCTAGGTCTTAACCATCCAACAGAAAAGTATAAAAATGAGGCATACAATGCGGGGCTGTAATAATAAGTTGAGCTGTAAAAGGCTACATTCTACAACTTCTTCAGATAATTCACTATTGTTGTGGAATACTGCACTGTGTTGGATTGTGTCGTTGAGTTAAGGCACCTAAATTGGTTGAATGACATTGGAGTGCCTATCTTTGACAGGTCTAAACAAAGGAAGGGGTATAGAAAGGAAGAATCATGATGTGTGTGTGTATGGACAGTACAGTTGTAATAGATGATGCTGTGCTTCTACATAATTCTATGAGCAGCAAGATTTACACTAATGGTGGTTGGACAGAATACTATGTCAGCTTCTAGTACTGTGCACAACCACTAGGAAAATAACAAAGTAGAAAGCATTAATTATTGAATCTTTGATATAATTCATGTATAAAAATAAGATACGTAAACAGCTACACTCTCTTCATTCATTGATAAAAGACATCTGCTATAATAATGTCTGTAAGTATATCATGTATGCACCTTGTATGATACCAAAACATTATGAAAACAGTTTGCAATGTATTAATTTATCAAATCCTTCCTGTTAATGTGTCTTAAAACTGTCTCATTGATATTTGTACTTCAATAAAATAAAAAATAATAAAAAAGAAAAACAAATATATAAATAAATAAGAACATTGTACTGTATAACCAAGAGGGACTCATACCTGGAATGCAAAGATAGTTCAATATTTTCAAATCCACAATATTAATTTATCACATCAACAGAGTCGGACAAATTAATTGTCTCAGTAGATGCAGAAAAAGCTTTTGCAAAAGTCCAACACTCACTCATGATAAAAACCCTGCAGAACATTAAAACAGATAGATTTACCTCAATCTGATAAAAGCCACTGATGACACATCAAGAACCAATATCATAATAATGGACAAAAATTGAAATCTCTATCTCTAAAATCAGATACCACGCAAAAATATTCACTATCACCATTCTTATTCAATATGGTTCTGGAAACATTAGCCAAAGCAAATAAATGAGAGAGAAATAAAAGAAATACTGTTTAGAAAGGCAGAAGTGAAATTATTGTTATTTGAAAATGGCATGATACTCTATAAGATTCCAAAAGTTCCATCAAGATATTTGTATATTTAGTAACCAAATTCAGTAGTGTAACAGGATACAATGTCAAGTGAATAGCATTTGTATGCATCAATAACGAATGCACCCAGAAAGAAATTAAGGAAACTATGCCTTTCACAATAATTTCTGAAAAATGAAGTACTTAGGAATAAATGTCACAAAGGAAGTAAAAACTTTATATGGTAAAAATTATAGGACGTTGAAAATAGAGATTAAAGAGGATATCAGAATTTGGAAATATTCTTCTTGTCCCTGGATAGGAAGAATCAACATTGTAAAAATAGCCACACTCCAAAAATTGTTATACAGATCCAATAAATGTCTGATTAAAACACCTTTAGCACACCCCAAAGACCTAGAGAAAATATTCCTTAATTCATACAAAATTAGAAAAGATCTACAATATCAAATGCAATCCTGAGCACTGAAGATAAGGCAGGGGCCATCACAACCCCTAACTTGAAATTATACTACAAAACTACTGTGACAAAATCCACATGATCGTGGAGAAAAAAAAAAAAAAAACAGACCTGAGGATCAATGGAGTAGATAAGATGATGCAGACACAGCTATCGCATACTCAGCCACACTATCTTTGACAAAGTTACCAAACACGTTCCCCGAAAGAAAGAAAGCCTTTAAAAAAAAAAAAAAAAAAAGTGCTGTAAAAGCTGGCTTTCGAAAGGCTAAAATTAGACCTATGTCTGTTACCATGCATTAAACTATAGTCAAAATGGATCAAAGATTTAAATATTAAAACAGAAATGATAAGTCTTCTGGAAGAGAAAGTATGTAGTACTATTGAAGACATAGGAGTACATAGAGAGTTCATAAACAAAAAACCAAACTGCACAAAAAATATTGAAAGAATCAACAGTTGGGATCTCATCTTTCTGAAATGTTTCTGGACATCAAAAGTAATCACCAAAAGAGTAAACATAAAACACGTGAATGGGGAAATATTAGAGCTGATTCTACCTCAGACCGAGGGCTTCCATCCAGAGCATGTGAAAAATTGGAAGAAATAAGGCCCCCCCTAAGCCCAAAACCTAAGTCCAAAAACGTGCAACTGAGATGGATATCCACCTCACAAATGAAAAAAAAAAAAAAAAAAAACACAAATTGCAAATAAATACATGAAAAATTATTCAGCGTCATTGGTCATACAACAGATGCACATTAAAAGAATGCTCACCCCAGAAATAATGGCCATCTTCAAGAACTCAGCCAAAAACAAATGCTGGCAGGACTGTGGAGAAAAAGGAACCCTTCCATACTGTTGGGGGGAGTGCAGATCCATGCAACCACTATGGAAATATGTGTAGAGATTTCACAAAAAGCTAAGATTGGAAGGCCCATTCCAGCCATCCATTCCCATCCTAGGTACTTTTCCAAATGAGCTCAGACCATCATACCATGGTGATTTATGTACACCTTTGTTGACAGCACCATTATTTGCCATAGCTAAATCTCGGAAAGAACCCGAATGCCCATAAACTGAGGAATGGATTAAAAAAAAAGATTTGATATTTTTACACAATGGAGTATTACTCTGCCAGAAAAGAGATATAACTGGGACTTTTGCAAGTAAATGGATGCAACTAGAGGTCACAAATATCGTATTGTCTTGGTAGCATAAAAACCTGAAAAAATAAATAAAATTTGACCAGAACAATAAATACTGTGAAACTGAAAGAATCTATTCAACAGTAAATAAAAACTGGGATGAGGAAGGAGACAAAAGAAAGAATGGAAAAAGATGTATTTATGAATATATGCAGAATCGTTGGGATAATTGTACAGCTCATTTCTACTGGTCTGTTGAAAGGTGCAATTAATGCTTAAATTGTTTTCTTCTCTTTTCATTTCTTATAATCTTTCTCCCCCAGTTTTGCGTGTTTATATCTCATAATCTGAATAATTAATTAGGAGAAAACATCAAGCAATGCAACATTATCAAATTCTTATACTGTTTAATAAATCTGTATCATTTGTAATTTTTTTTACCATTGTGTTTTCTCATTTGAAAATAAGAAAAGAAAAACAAATTCACATAAACAGGGAATAACCAGGCTAATGTTATTTTAAAGGAGCTTCTAGAAGTGATAGCTGTGGAGTTTAAAACGTCATTGTCAAAACATTTGTGTCACACACATGTAAATGTTTAAAAATAAAAAGTGTTTCATATATCTTAGTAAGTATAAATAATGAGTCTAAGAATGGGATCATAGAAATAGGTAGAGTGCAAAGAAAGTCTTAGAAGGAAATATCAGTTGGACTGACAACAGATCTCAAAGAAACAATGTCCATTAATAGTGTCCTGGTATTTCAAAAAAAGAACTGTCAAGTAAAATTGCATACTTCTTAAACATTCTTTCGCAAACAAATGAGAAACAAAGAGGTTTTAATTAATTAAAAAATGAACCTATCTAGTAATGGATCTTGCAAGAAATTTTCCATATGAATAAGAGACAAATCCCATGAGACATGTGTCCAAATTTGAGAGTTGATATGAAGACAGACTTATTTTGTCTTTTGCACATTTCCAAATTTTCTACAACGCATTTGTATTTTTTATTCTATCGTGATGATAGTTTCACGTGTAAACAACATGTCTTTTTAGGTCCAGGAGATAGGTTAGTGGTGTAAGTGCCTTCCTGGCAAGTATAAGGGCCAGGGCTCTATATCTGGTACTGTGCCGTCCCCTTGCCCTGCTGTCCACTGTAACCGGGCATGGTGGTTTATGGCTGTAATCCCAGTGGCGGAAGGGTGAGGCAAGAGGATCACTATGAGTTCTCACTGTTTTGCAAGACCCTGTATCAAATAAATAAATCTTTAGAAAATATGTCTTCTTGAGAATGACTTCTGGTTTTCACTTAGCCAGTATCAAAAGCAAGAAACAACAACAACAAAAAAAGGAAAAGAAACAAAGAAAGAAAAGCAAGTAATTGATGTTTCCTCTGAGTCAGACTCGACAGAGAAAAGATGATCCCGTGTAGAAAAGATCTGATCCCTCTACTACAAATACCCAATTAGAATAATTTAGGAAAACACTACAAAATCCTGACCTCTCTCTGAACCTTCATGTAGTCAACTGTTAGGACGTATATTTGTAGAACTTACTTTTTTTTTTTTTTTTTTTTTTTTGGTAGAACCGGGGATCAAACTCAGGCCCTCGTACTTGCCAGGGAAGTGCTTATTCCACTGAGGCATCTCCCCGGGCCCTGGAACTTACTTATTTTTTAAAACAATTTCTTCTATTGATTTTTACAACTTGGAGAGGAAGATAGGGCCCAAAATCATTATTTTTAGTTTGCAGAGCCATTGCAGATTGGGGTAGGTTACACCTCTGTCCTCTAGTTTCACACTTTAAAAGTGGCACAGCCCAGGCTGTCATTGTTTTCCTATGCCCTATCATTCTCTTTTCACCACATGTGTTCACCTGGTAGTGTGTCTGGCCTTTGTTATCAGTCAGTTTGATTATATATCTTTGGGGGAAAAATCATAGTTACTGTGCCAAGTATTATTCTTCAATGAGTGCTTAGACTTCAAACAGCCTCCCTCAGCCACTGACTTTTCATAGACTATAATAGCCAGTGCATTTCAATGTAGTACAGCAAAATATTACTCTATTCTTTGTGTCATTGTTCTTTCAAACCATTTGGACTCTTTCCTTTTTTTCAATGCCTTTGGGCAGGTCCTATAATGCTTTTACTCTCTAGGATATTAAATAAAATTCCCCTAGACCCATCAATCATAAAGTTTCCATTTCTATAATTAAAATGCTCAGTGCAGTTTAAGAATCAGACCTCTGAACTTGATTTGTATTAAATATTTTCCCCTTTCCAGTTTGATATGGCTTCAAGTGGGGCTGTCTTCAGTGGAGAAAAAAAAAAGATGTGTGCATGTATGTCTCCAGTTGATTTTGCTTTTCTTACTTACTCCCACCACCACATGGAGCATTTTTGCTGCCTCTTGACTGTAGGAGGAAGTAGAGAAGTGTAGAATAAAATGGGGACAAAAGGAGTATTACATAATGGGTGATACCTTAGTCTGGTATTCTCTGGGTTAGCAGATGTTTAGAGCTGACTTTGTCAATATGGTGTTTGTGAGTACTTTAGAGGTTCCTCACTGGAAAATTGAGCTGCATCTCTCTCACTATGGCCAACAGCCCTGTAGCCAATCACTGGGGACAAACACTTCGTACCTGCATTGGGGAACTCACTCATGTTTTTTGTTACGATGGCTTCTCCATAGATGGAAGTCCTCTTGGATGAGGACTCTGTTAAAATAACTTACAGGCCAACTTCCTCTTCTATAGCTCTTGCCCTAAACAAAGACATCTTTGCCTTGTGGCTGGTGAGTGTTGTACTTACTTCAGAAACAGATCTTAATTCACCCCTCTCCCATAACACAGTGAGCTCCCATCTCAATTTTTGTCTCTATTGGCCAAGGTTAGTCAAATCCTCTCAGGATTTACCCTGAAGCCCTATACCACAGTTCTAAACTGTACGTGGGATGTTCTACAAAATAGACAACATATTATCCATAGAACATACTTGGCTAAATTGAAAGGAATTGAAATCATCCCATGGATATTAGCAGACCTTAAGGTAATGAAATTGGAAATCAGTGGCAAAAGAAATCAAAAGTGGAGTACATTGAGCTCCATAGAGACAGCGCCGGGGCAAGTGAGAGCCGGACGGGCACTGGGCGACTCTGTACCTCGCTGAGGAAAACAAGTAAACATGGGCAAAGGAGATCCTAAGAAGCCAAGAGGCAAGATGTCATCATATGCATTCTTTGTGCAAACTTGCCGGGAGGAGCACAAGAAGAAGCACCCAGATGCTTCCG
>PVKA01028370.1:0-10424 GCA_004027165.1 Ctenomys sociabilis
ACACACAAATATATACATACATGCATACACACACACAATGCTTACCATAAAAACACAAATCAAAATCACGTTGAGATATCACCGTAAATGCCAACAGGATTGTTAAAATAAGGAACCTACATGATAACAAGTATCAGTGAGGATCTGGAGAAACTGGAACTCTCATATATTGCAGAGGAGAATGTAAAATGGTGCAAATGCTTTGGAAAAACTTAGCAGTTCTTCATAAATTAAAGTTACCATTTGACCCAGCAATTATACTACATAATCTGAAAGAAACAACACATGTTTACACAAAAATGTATACACAAATGTCCATAGCAACATTATCTATAGTATACAAAAAGATGGAAGCAATTCAAATGTCCACCAATAATGAACAGAGAAGCGAAAACATGATAGTCACACAATAGAATCTTATTTTGTAATAAAATGAAATAGAGTGCTTATAATTGCTATAACATGGACTGAACCCAGGAAAGGATGCTAAGCAAAAGATCACATACACACTCACACACACACACAAATTATGTGATTTCAATTATACTAAATGTCCAGAATGGATAAATATACACAGACAGGAAGATTAATGGTTGCTTAGACTACAGGCCTAAGATGCAGAGGTGAATAGTGAGCTTAGATGTATAAAGTTTCTTTCTGAAGTGAAAATATTCTAAAATTGTGGTGATAGTTATTCAACTTTATGAATGCTTGAATGATGTTGGATATATCTCAAGCTGTTAACAAAACATCATTTTATGATCTCCTCACAAATTTCCTAATGTAATACCTCACAAACCACCAGATAGCTCCAAAGTAGGTTGCCATAGTACCTGCATAGTATCTTTATAAATACATTAAAGAAAGCAATCATTTTTCTATTGTCAGGTTGTTTTAGATATTAAATATGAATTACAGCCCAGTATGGGGATGCACTCCTATAATCCTTGCATAGGTAAGGTTAATAAAATTTATAGGTCCTTATGACTTTTTAAAATTATTATTACATCTCATTATACAGGAGGATCCTTGTAGTGATCCTCCTGTCTTCGCCTCCCCACTACTGGGATTACAAGTATGCACCACCATGCCTGGCTTTGGGGCTGGTATGCATGTGGTACAAGCAATCAAACTAAGGACCCTGCGCTTGCCAGGCAGGTGCTTATGCCACTGAGCTACCTGCCCAGCCCTAGTCTTTATGACTTCTATTTGCAATACTTTAAAAAAAAAGAAGGATTTCATTCTGTAGTCTTAGGCAGGCCTTGAGCTCACAGCAATCTTCCTGTGATTCTCCTGCTTCAGCCTCCTGTATGCTGGGATTACAGGTGTGTATCACCATGTCTGGTAATATTGTTCATTATTCACTTAAATGCTTCTGTTTTCTAGATTTAAGGAAACAACTCTGTTAAACTAGCTATACTTAAGAGCAACTTGGTAAAATATGTTTTGTGAATAAAAGTTTACTTTTACGTCCCCCACTGCCTAATTCTTCCAAAATATAAAGTTCTACTTGATTGCTCCAAAAGACAGAACTATTCATGGCATATGTTTATCTGCACAACAATATGCAGCTGGAAACACTGGCTCTGACTCGAATGTCACAGAGGAAAATATGCATAGAGGTCTCTTGGCGATGGCGGACCCAGAGAGATCCATCTATGCTGGAGACATCAGATTTCATGTGAAGTGACTGAAGTGGCTTCTCTCTACTCCAAAGCCCCCCAATAAAGTGATTTAGCCTCAACAATAAACAAAAAAAAGCACAGAATGCATGACTTCAAGTATTCCCAGCCTTATAATGAGTTAATAAAACCTATTATTTCCTGGCAGAGCCAAGAACTTAAAATATTATGTATGATAAATGAAACCTAAAATTTTCTTTGGTTTGGATTTCTACCCTTGAGAGGTTTTCTAAATCTGAGGTTATGCTTTATAGTAAATCACTCTCCCAATGGTACTTAATCAAACTATCAAGCTTAATCCCAGCAATGAACCATGAATCAATCACAAACTCTAGATTCAGCTACTTTTGAAGAAGCCTACCTCCCATGAACACATAAGGCTTTGGAGGGACATCAAGACACAAACCATAACAACAATTTTTAGCTTTAGGTAGTCATTCAGAAAAGATGAAAGATTTAAAATCAATGACCTAAGAATCCATCTTAAGAAACTAGAGAGGGCCAGCGAGACAGCTCAGCAAATTAAGTGCCTGTTTTGGCAAGTGTAGTGACCACAGTTCAATCCCCAGTCCAACAAGCCATGCTGGTCCCGTCCCTGGGGCATGCTGATTGGGAGCCTGAGTCCAGGAATGGTGGGGCACCTTTATAATCCCAGTGCTGGGAAGGCTGAGAACAAGAGTACCACTATGAGTCTGAGCTGTGTAATGAGACCCTGCACAGAGCCCGCTGATGAGTGAGAACTTCTGCGACACTCTCGGGACCCCTGGATCCAGCCCAAGCCCAGGTTCAGCTAATGTGTGGGAGAGCTTCTGCACTCCCTTGTGCCTCCTGGGCCAGGGGCATAATAGAGGGGCATCACAGGTTCACTGTTGTGCCAGAGGGGCACAGCAGGTTCACTTCCAAGGGCTGCAGCAGGAAGGAGCTGAACACAACAGCTAGACCCAAGCCAGGCATAACTGGAGACCCTGTACCAAATACATAAAATGAAAAAGAAAAAAGAGACAAAAAAGGAAAATAGAAAAAAAGGAAGCAAATTAAACTATGAAAAAGAAATAATAAAGGAAAGGACAAAATCAATGAAATAGTTTTAAAATTAATGAAACAATGAAGTGGTTTCTAGAAAAAAAATTAAATGTTAAACCTCTATACACTGTAACATCAGGAAATAAAAAGGGAATATCACTATAGACTGTACATATTAAAATGCAATATCGCGACAATTTAAAACCAACAAATTTAGGCCAGGGAGATGGCTCAGTAGAATAAGTGCTTGCCTGGCAAGTGCAAGGGCCTGAGTTCAATTCCCGGTTCTGCCAAAAATAAAAAATTGACATATTTACATATAATTGGTACATGCTGTGAAAAACACAAAATAACTATAATTGAAACAAAAAACAAAATCTCTATAGCTATAAATGTATTTTTAAAAGCTAATTTGTAAGTTTAAAACATTCCCACAAAGCAAATATTGAGCTTTGATGACTTAACTGGTAAATTCTATTCAACACTAAAGGAAGAAATTTTACCAATCTTAGATAAAGGGTTTAGGAAAATAAACCCATAATATGCAGTTGCTATTACTTTGGTACTGAAACTACACACAGAAATTAAAAGAAAAATATCTTTCTTGAACATGCCTACAAATATCCTTAAAAATATATTAGCAAATTAAATCCATCAATACCTAAAAGGGATAATATATCAAGAGTTAAGTTCTAGGAATTGAAAACTGTTTTATTATTTGTTATAGTTTAAATAGAAAGTATTCCCTCAAAGACTCATACAATGAGAAGCTGATCTCCAATGAAGCAATGCCCTGACCCGGGGCCTGACTGAAGTGATTAGATCATGACATTTGGATCTTAACTGACAAGATGCTAATTTGATAGCATTATCCATAGGTAATGGAAACAAAGAGGTGGAACCTAGTCAAAGGGAGAAGATCCTGGGGGCATGACCTTAGGAACTGTTTCTTGTCCTTATTCCCTTGCTCTCTGCATCCCAGATGTCATGGGGTAAGTGGCATTTCTCCACTATATCCTTCTGCTAGAGTGTTTCGACCATGCCCATACCTAGAAACAACAATCACTTGATCACAGACTGAAACCTCTGAGATCCTGAGCCAAATTAAACTTTTCTTACCTTAAATTGTTTTTTTGAGGTATTTGGTTGCAATGACAAAAAGATAACTAACACAACATTTGAAAATCACACTAATTCATATATTGAAAGGATAAATGAGAAAAGTCATATGGTTTTCTTTTTTAAGTGATTTTTTAAATTTTAATTTAATTTTATTTTCATTTTATGTATGTAGCTTGGACTCTAGTGATCCTCCTGTTTTTAGCCTCCCCAGCACTGGGATTACAGGCATGCATCACCATGCCTGGACTCATTTGCCAGCTCTGTGTGCCTTGGAGGCAGGGCCAGCACAGCATGTGGGACTGGGGATCAAATCCTGGTCGCTGAGCTTGCCAAAGCAGGCGTTTAGTCTGCTGTGCTATCTTGCCAGCCCTTCACGTGGTTTTCTTAACAGGAGCAGAAAAGGCATTTGAAGAACATAGCACCTATCCAGAATTAAAAAAAAAAAAAAAAAAAAAAATTACCAAACCAGGAATATTACCCTTAACTGATAAAGGACATTCTTAAAAATCCTTATTTAGTAACAAGAACTAAACACATTTCCTGAATAGGAGGAATAAGGAAAGATATCTATCTGGTCTCAATATTATCCAGAAGTCCTAGGCACTACTGGAGGGAAAAAAGCATGTAAGCTAGTTAGACTACATGATTGTGTATGTTAAGAATTCTGGAATATGCATTAAAAACCTACTAAGAATGAATGTAGTTAGTAAAGTTATAAGATACAAAATCGATATTCAAAATTTAATTGTATTTCTATATATTAAAAATGAACTGCAAGTTAAATTTAAAATAAAATTCCATTTCTAATAGAAATACGAAACAATAAAATTTAACAAGTATAAGATTCATACTAAAAACTACAAAATTCTGCTGAGATAAGGAATACTTCATTGGAAAGAGACGCTATGTTAATGTGGCGACTCCACATTATCAGTATTTCTCAAAATGGTCTGTATATTCAGTACACTTTTGGTCTAAATAAGGCAATTTCTTTTCTTTTGGTAGAAAATGACTATAACTTTATATGGGAATATTTTTAAAAACCTAGAATAACTATAGTAGTTTTGATTTGTTGGACTGGGTATATGGCTCAGTGGCACAGTGCCTGCCTAGCAAGTGTAATGTTCTGAGTTTTATTACCAAAATAAAAAGTTGGATAGCTTACACTACAGATTTCAAGACCTAACTATAAAACTACAATAGTCAAGACTGTATGGTATTGGCCTAATAAACATCAAATCAACATTCAAAGTCAATCACAAGGGGAAGAATAGTCTCCAACAAATAATGCCAGAATAATTAGGTATTCTTGTTTAAAGGAAAAACAAACATCTTGATCCTAGCATCTGAAAAAAAGGGATCCAAAATGAATCACAGATCTAGATGAAAGACTAAAACTATGAACTTCTAGAAGAAAACTCAAGGAGTATCTTCTTTACAACTTTACAACCTTAATGCAGTCAAAGAAATATTTCTTAGGACCTAAAAGCACTATTAAAAGAAACAATTAGAAATTGGTCTTTATGAAAATTTAAAATCACTTGAAAGTTACCATTAAATAACATGAAAAGATAAATCATAGAATAGGAGAAAATATGTGTAATACAGACACTTGAAAAATACTTGTATCCCGTGTAACAACATACAGTAATATGAAAACAGAACCTCAATGAGAAACAGAGAAAGATTTCAACAATTACTTTACAAAAGTTGTATGTATAAATGACCAATAAACTTATTTAAAAAAAAAAAAAAAAAAGCAAGGCCAGGGATACAGCTCAGAGGTACAGCACCTGGTTGGCAAATGTGAGGTTGTGAGTTCGATTCCTGGTACTCCATACCCAAGCCACTACATTACATTACACATCTGGAAATACCCTGAAAACAAGCATTGGCAAGGATGCAGAAAAACTCTGAGCTCTCTCACACACTGCTGGTGGCAAACTAAAATGTAAACCTACTCTGGAAAATGGCTTTACAGATTCTGAAAAGTTAAAATACATACTTACATATGCTTCACTAATTCAAATTCTAAGTACTGTATTTACCTGAAAGAAATGAAAATATAGGTCCAGAGAAAAAACGTCCATGAATGTTCAAGACTACTTTATAATAAAGCCATGAACAGGAAAAATTCATCATCAAGAAAATGAATTAAAGTGTGATATTCAGAGAATAGAATACCATTCAGCAACGAAAAGGAATAAATCACACTTGACAACAATAGATTCTTTCGCTTATATTTTAAATATTTATTCTAGTAAAGAGTTTGTATTATGCTTTCATTCATATAGAATTGTAGGATAGGTCTACTAATCTGTATTAACAGAAATGAGATTAATGGATGCCAAGAGTAGATGGGGCTGAGGAATTACTGTAATGAGGGAATGATTGTAATGAGGCCATTCCTGATTGGAATGGCATTTGTCAAAACTCATCAAGCTACTTCATAAAAATGATTTTTATAAAGAAAGTTGATCATAGGAGGTCAATTAATTTCATTAGCCTCATCTTCTTTATTTGTTAATTAGGGGATGATTTTAATACATGGAAGACACATCTACAATGGCATATTTACTGCATACGTAGTCAGGATATGAAATCAACCTAGGAATCTACTGCTGAATGAACTGATCAAGAAAATGTAGTTATACAAAAATACACAAAACAGAAGTCTGTGTTAAGAGAAATAAACCAGGCAGAGTATAGCATATAATACATGCTGTCATATGTAGAAGCTAAAAAATTGATCTCACAGTAGAGAACAGAATAGCCTGGGAAGAACATAGGAGAAGGGAGGATGGAGAGAAGGGATACAGTTGGGTAAGAGGAATTACTTCTATCTAACATACTACAGCACAGTAGGATAACTGTAACTGACAACAAATGAGTATTTCAAAACAGTAAAGAAGAATTGAATATTACCAACAATAACAACAAAATAGATAAATATCAGGGCTGACAAGTATGTCAATTACTCTAACCTGATCATTACACATTATATATATATGTATTAAAGTATCACACTGTACCCCTACAAATACATATAACTACTTCTAGGTGTCAACTAAATATCATTCTTTAGAGGAAGAGCACCAAGATTGCAGAGTGGTAAGCAGCAGAAAAACAACATTTCTAGGAGCTGTCATCCAGATGCTGGAATGAGGACTTTGTACTGAGCATTTCTGCTGGTCTATAGAAAGGAACAGACAATAATTTGTTTTGTCTCCTTTTTTTCAATTGATTGTACATTTTCTCTTAATTTCTTATACATTTCTTTCTTTTTTTCTTCTTCCAATTTTACATGTATATATCTGGCAATATGAATGATTGGAAGATAACAGTATGTATTACAACAAATGCTGTGAAATTCATATTACTTTTTAAAGTAAAATTCTGTATCACTTGAATTTTTTTTAATTCTAATTTATACTGTCTTTAAAAAATAAAAATAAAAATGAAGACAAGGACGGAAGTGAGTCTTCTGCACCAAGAAAAGATCTGAAACATGAACTGAGGCCTATGGAGAGAATAAAGAAACTTCAATGAAGAAGGTAGCTGGTGGTGCCTTCTCCTAAGATGGGACTCACTGCACAAGAGGAGCAGTTCAAACCAGTAGACACACAGTGACGGCTAGTGACACCATAGGCCTCCACAGAGCGACACAGCAATGGAGGGGAGCTGCAGATGTGAAAGACTGTATAAGTTGGTGGTGAATGCTGAAGGCATAGTCATCCTGTGCAGCACAGCAATTGGCAAGGACCCATGTTGGAGAGGGGCCAGCTGAACTCAGAACTGAAGAGTAGCTGCAGGCTCCACTTAACAGCTGACCATGGAAGGTGCACTGATGGCTACAGTCCAAATGACTCTAGTGTTGGCCAGAAGGTTGAGGCTTGCTAGGATAGATGGGCACCGCTTATGCACATATTTATAGCAACACAATTTGTAACAGCTAGATCTCAGAAACAACCCAAATGCCCATCAACTGAGGAATGGATAAAAATAAAGATAAAAAGATGTGGTATTTTCAGATAATGGAATATTAGTCATAAAGGAATAACTAGAGACTTTTATAGTTAAATGGATACAAATTGAGACTATACTAATAAGTGAAATAAACCAGACACACATATGCAAACATTGTACTGTCTCCCTAGTGTGAAAAGCTAAAAGAATAAAATAAGATCCTTAATGTACAATACTGTAAAATGAGAAGAAACTGTTTCAAAAGGTAACAAACTGGATTAGGGCATGGAGAAAAGAATGAAGGGAAAAGCATATATATATGTGTGTGTGTAAATTAGTTGTATATCTTATAGATATATAAATTAAGATATACTACTAATTTCTCTTAGTTCATTGAAAAGAAAGGTTTATGTTAATATCATTTGGACACTTTAATGCTGGTACCTTGCACTTTAAGTAATTAATTTATGGATAGCAATATGCAATGTACTGACCTTTTAATTATCTTGTTTTTACATTTTTATTTTCTCTTTAAGATAAAAATCTTCTTTAAAAATTTGGGGTTATATTTGATTCTTCAACAAAGCAGGCATCAAACAAAATGTTTATGAAAGTAATCGAAATAGTTCTTAAGTGATATAAACATTTATAGTGGTTTTATCACTGAAGGCATTACAGTCACCATATGCCTATGAGATTCCAAAATAGTTCATTGCAAATACTAAAGGTACCCTTTAAACTTTACTGTATTTAATATTTTCTCCCAGCCAAATGTTAAATAAATGCCTTGAGAAATTAATGGAGTTGTCAATGAGCCATCAAAGTCACATAAGCAAGGAAACAAAACCAGAAACCAAGATGGTAAAACACCAGTCGTACGAAAAGCCCACTAAAGTAGATGATATAGGTGATAATATCTAAAAAAAAAAAAAAAAAATGGGCCTGGGAGATTGCTCAGCGGCTTAAGCACCTGCCTGACAAATGCAAGGTTCTGACTTCAATCCCCCATACTGGAAAAATTTAAAAGAATAAATAAAAAGATTTACAAATAGAGCATAGGCATTTGCTAGCCACAGTAACCTGTACAACATTTATTTGTATGAAAGTTTATATAGTATATGGCAGCTCAGATTTGTCCACCACCACTTAACATAATTGCTACTACCTTCTGCCAACAATATAAAATGACAGCTATGTCTTTTATTTGCTAACCATCAAGATATTTACAGTGTATTTTAACTAGTCATTTTTGCTGTACTGTCAAGTATTTTTTTGTATTACAGCTTTCCAGATTTGTAAGTCTTCCAGGCATTTTTTGGTCCTGAGCCAAAAACACTGCTTCAGATCTTAAAATCTAAAAGCTATGTAAGACACACACAAATATATTTTATTATATAAAAAGAACCATTAGTAAAAGCTTAGTTAGCACTCAAAAAATTGCCTGAAAAGGCTTGTCAGCAAATTTCTTTTAACGGGGTATGAAGAATATGCCTGCCAGTACTAGCTTTATCAGAAAAGAAACTGAATCACACAATATTAGACAAAATTGTGCCTATTCCCTAATTTACCACTAACTACCACCCAGTCTGTCTTCATTTCCTAAGTACTATGTATGAAAAAGACAAGAAGGTCATGATGTTGACAACCAGCCATACTACTAGGTTTTTACAAAGCTACAGAGAAAATCACATTGTGAACCTAGTGGATAGGTTCACAAGACCTAAACACAATCATAGCAGATACAATAGTAAGAAGTAGCAACAACTTTTCTCCAGCCCATCAAATATTTAGAGAACCACCATTTCTTTGTAACCCACTGCCTATTTTCAAGCAATGCTCAAATTAACGTGCTGCAGAGTCGGAGCTAAGAATTGAATCTTTATCTAAACCAAGGCCTCATGGTCTGTACAGAAAGACACTGAAAGAGCCCATAGCTCTTAGGAAAATAAAGAAGCTTATCTGGAAGTCACCTCACTCACTAGGTAGCTTTCAGGAAAATGCATGCTTTCATGAAATGAGTGTGAGTGTAAACCAGAGTGGATCTTAGCCACAAAGCTTTTTGTCTTCAAATTAAGAAAAAAAAAAAAAAGACCTGATGGTATAATTCTTCTACCTACAGAATAACTCAGTAACTCTCTCTCTCTCTCTCTCTCTCTCTGTGGCTGGCTCAGCCCACTTTGGGAGCAGGGCTGGCAGGGTATGTGGTGTCAGGAATTGAACTGTAGTCCCTGTGCTTGCCTAAGCAGATGCTTTACACCACACTAAGCTATCTCATTGGCCCTCAATTTTTTTTTCTTATTAACTTTTAATATGAAAATATATAGAGATGGTTCAAAAGACTGTCAAACGTTCTTTGAAAAGCCTCTCAGCTGGTGACACCTTTCCACTGTCAACTTTTCAAGTAATTAACAGTACTCTTCACATAAACTACCTCTATAATTTTAGTAGGCTTCCTTATATAGAAATCATTTAAAATACTAACTTGTAATGAATCATTAACTACTGATATCATTTAATTATAAATTCCAATTGTTAGTATTAACAATTCAATAAATTTTGTTATTAATATTGTTAACAAAAGACTAAAAAAATAATTTTCCAGCTCGGCGCTGCCTACGGAGGGGGCAGCCA
>PVKA01028370.1:10524-29564 GCA_004027165.1 Ctenomys sociabilis
AAAAATGCAAAAAAAAAAAAAAAAAAAAGTTTTCCAGTTTCTTTCTGCAATAACATTATTTGTTGTTTGTTCAGTGTTTTGAGAAAGAGCTTCATTATATAAGCCTGGCCTTGAATACTCTCCACAGTTCAGGCTAACCTCAAACTCACAGTGATCTTCCTTGCTCAGCCTCCCAAGTGCTGGGATTACAGGCAAGGGCACTACCCACATCTTCAATAATATTTCTATATTCTTAGCTACATGGAAACTAACAGTATAGTATGATTCTATTAAAATTAGGAAGGACAGGATTATTATAGAAAACTAGTATCAGTACATTTTATTATGCATTTGACATTCAGTTTCTAAACCTATCATCTAAAATTTATTTAAAAAAGAATTTCCTATTATTTCCAAACTATGAAAAATCTGAGATCTTTCTCAATAGATCATGATGCTTTATAGCGAATGTTAGTATTTTCCCAATCTGAGACACAACAGTAAAAAATAATTACTAATTTGCAAAATGGGGGGGTACAGATACAGATTCAAAACAAGGAGATTCCGGCATTACTAAGAACTGTTCAATTCTCTTCATCTTTTTACCTTCAGCTATTCTACACAATATTTTCTATGTATTGCTAAAATACTTGTATCTGCAACAGTTCTATCACTTGTCTTCTCTTTTAACTTTATTTATTATTACTATTTTTTTAATGGTACTGGGGATTATACTCAGCACCCTGCACATGCTAGGCAGGCACTTACGTTACTGAGCTGTCTCCTGGCCCTTCCCTTTTAAATTTAAACATGCCCTCCTTGGGCATCCCAATTCTTTACAGGTTCGTCTAACTATTATTCTGTTGATTCCTAAACCTATCTCTAGTCCACACCTTACTAGGCATCTATGTCTTTCTGGGGTCTTGAAGGCATCTTAAACATGTCCAAGACAATTAATCATCCATGCACAATACAATGACCATTCCTCCCACTCTAATTCTTTCTTTTGGTTTTTTTCATCATTAAAGGCCTCTACAATATATATCCAGTCTGTTTATTCAAAGTCACATAGTCTATACATTTATTTATTTTGTTAAACCTTTTACTTATTTAATTTGGGTCTCACTACACAGCTTGGGCTCATAGTGTTCCTCCTGTTCAGCCTTCCCAGGGCTTGGATTACAGGTGTGTGCCATCATACCTGGACTCAGTTGTTGGCTCAGCATGCCCCAGGGGCGGGGCTAGCATGGCATGAAGGACTGGGGCTAGAATCATGGATCCTGCACTTGCCAAAACAGGTGCTTAGTCTGCCGGCCCTAACAAATCTACTTATATCTCTATAAAGACAAAGTGTTTTACACTAAACAAATTGTTAAATTTTAAGCACCATAACTGGACATAAAGAGCAAATATAGAGAGAGAAATCAAGTAATCATTACTTAATTGGAATTAGAAGTCCACAATTTTTTGTCACTTTTATTTGAAGGCAGACACATACTTTTTAAAATCGTAAGGTAGAAAACACCTAACAGTCAGAGCTCAATGAATGTCTATTTCATGAATAATTACAGAGCAGGCTATCCAAACCTGTAGGCAAAAACAAAACACAGAATCTGCATCACCATCTGCAGTGATTTAGAATGATTTCTTTCTCAAATCTAAGTTTTAGTTTAGTACTTATAACTGGATCAGTACCTTTGTTCTCTCCTCACTCATCAGAACGAGCTTAACAAAGATAAATTCAGTATTTTTTTAGGTCATTACAGAAGATGTTCTACTGTTCTTCATTAATATTTTTTCTGAAGGAGCTATGTCACATAAAGCAAAAAACCTCCTGATCCTTTGAAATCATACCGTTGGCTCAAGAGGAAGGAAATGCTTTGTTCTAAGCAGCCCATCTGTCCCTTTACCAGATACCCAGTAAAGAGAATATAGGTAAGAAATAGATACGGTGGCACATTCAAACAGACTGCAGAACTGCACTAAGTCAGGGTCACTTTTTCACACCTGCCTATGTGGTTGTAGTGTTCATGAGCACAGGACCCACTCCCTCCGGTGGAAAGGAACACAATTCTTCTCTCCTTTTCTCTTGTGATTGGTATGTGTAAGGCCTGAATCAGAGAGGACTCTCCCAGAATCTTACCCCACCATAGAGGTATTTTCTCAGCAGGGACAACCATGGTTGTCCTCAACAAACAAAGAATGTCCCAGAAGAGATGATAGGACAAGGAATCTTAAAAGTTCTTGGACATCTAGAGACGAAAAACAAATTTATTTTTCCCACTGTGATGCAAGGCAGCCAGATTTTAACCACTAATGTTTAATTATTATCTTCTTATTTAGGGACCAGGGTGATAGCGCAGTAGAATAAGCACTTGCCTGGCAAGCAAAAGGGCCGGAGTTAAATCTCCAGCTCTGAAAAAAAAAAAAAAACCTTCCTAGTAGCCCTTGGCTTCTTTCAATTCCTACACAAAGGCCCACTTCTCTGTCTTTTATTTTTTTTCACAGACAGCCTTAACACCTTCTATCACCATATGCCCTGTTGCTTTCTCAAAAGTTTGTGGAGTGGTCTCTGCCTTGTCATTCCTTATATCATGCAAAGAAAGGGGGAGACTCAACACAGCACCTTCCTTTACTCCATTGTGTTAGCTTTTTCTTATTGTAAAAAACATCTGAGATATTGCATTTATAAAAAGAAAAATTATGGACTTTGGCCCATAATTTTGGAGGCTCTAGTCCATGATTGATTGGCCTTGTTACTTTTGGGCTTATAGTACATCACTGGACAGAGTGAGTGGCAGAACACAGATGCTCAACTCATGGGTGGGAAGAAAGAACAAAATCCCACAATGTCCTTTGAGGACAAGTCCCAGTGTATTAGGGCAACCCTAAACTTTCCACGAGTCCCCACCTCCTAAATGGTGCACTATCTCGAACTACATGCTGAGGACCAACTTTTTAACAGATGGGTTTCAGGGGGACTTTCCAGATCCAAATTATGGCACCACTTTCAGCTTTCATAGCCTCTCCTTCCTCCTTTACTCACTCAACCTTTCCCCAGTTTTCTACCACTGACAACTTCTCTTGCCATCCCTCCATACACTCCTGCCCAGGCTTCTATCTCTATCATCCTCAGAATCTTCTGCCTTTGAAATTGACAGGATGGTTACTAAACCTAATGGAATAAGTAACACAGTTGGTTGTTTCAGGAAATAAAGGACATCTTAAAACCATTGATTCTTGGCTAATGTAGCTGAGGATAAAAAGAGCCTTTTTTATGTTTAATTTACTAGTCTGCATGGGGGTATAAGTATTAACTTGAGATAATACATGTTTTCTGTGTAAAGTTCTTAAGCAATTCTCTACAGAGCAGTCTGAAAGCTGTAATCAAATGAACAATCAAAACGTCACTGAGCTCTGACCAAATACTGTAACAGCACTTAAACCTATGTATTTTCAACACCTACAAGAAATTTTTTTCAGAACAAGCTTCAAAGAAGTTTTTGATAAAAGAAGTTTATCAATAAGCTTATCTAGCTTATTAATCACATTGACCTATTCACTACACAAGGAGCAATGATTTCATATTGGTATAGTACTCTCTTCTTAGTAAAACTAGATATTTGTCATCTAGTGTTTTCCAAATTATTTTGTTTTATTATAATGTCAATACATTACAATACTGACACAAAAAATAAACCTTTCCTATTACGCCACAATTATCGTAATAGTTATGTCTATGCACATTACCTTTCAAAGTACTTTTGTTCAGCCTCATAGGCTGATGACTCCCAAATTTAAAGCAATACAAGAATTTTAGACTTCAGACTCAGATATCCAACTGCTTACTTGATATATAAAAAGCACTACAAACTTCACATGCCCAAAATACAATTCTCTATTCCCCAATATGTCACCCTTTTCCCCTAACTACAAAGCAATTTGTCTACTGATAGGCTCCAGCCTATCAGTGATCATGAACTGCTGAGCTATTATGGTGGTCTAACATGGCTGAAGCCCCAAAACAGCTTATCTTTCCAATGGGGAAAGATGGGGGCCACTTCCCCCATCTTCTCCTCTCAGCCCTGAATATAACTTCCCCTTATCCTTCCCCATTTACCCAGATCACACATCACTCTCCTGATCAGTCCTAATCATTGCCAAACTCAGTGGTCTTCTTGTAGTTCTTGAAACATGGAACTAACTGATACCTAGTGCAGGTAAGCCTGTTGTTTCTTTTGCACATAATGTTCTTTCCCTATATAATCTCATTCTGGTTACTTGGTATTTAGGTCTCAATTCAAATGTCAGCTCTTCAGACAGGACATCCATAAATAACTCCCATGAAAATAGCATGTTTCAGTCCTTATAGCCCCTTCTTCATTAATTTTCTTCATAGAATTTACAATGTTCTAAAATTGTCCTTTTTATTCACTGCTAATCTTTACTCCCAAAATTGTAGTTTCATGAAAGAAGGGGTTAGCCTGTCTTCCCATTACTGCATCCCGCTCTCTAGGCAAGTGATGGTGAATCTTTTAGAGATAAGTGCCAACCTATAACCCAAAGCTCATGTTTATCATGAAGTGCCAACACTGCAATTAAACCTGAACACTAAGGTTTTAGTTTAGGAAACAAAAACCTCTCATATATTAACATCTTTTGTCTTAAAAAACCACAATAGTAAACATGCCACAGGTTTGCCAATACTGGTCTAGGTCCACAGTAATTTTCAACAAGTAATTATTAAATGAATCAAGTATTTCTTATCATATAAATTATAGAGTAAATAAATGTAGCTCTAAAATTACAAATTCCTGAAAATGCTCCCTCCAGGAAAGGAAATTCTTAGAATTTTTATT
Organism: Ctenomys sociabilis; assembly: GCA_004027165.1. NCBI lineage: Eukaryota > Metazoa > Chordata > Mammalia > Rodentia > Ctenomyidae > Ctenomys > Ctenomys sociabilis. The sequence goes on from PVKA01028370.1 coordinate 15,363, forward strand.
ATCTACACATGAATTTTGTTTTACGGATTACCTGTTAACTGAGGGCCTTTGTATTTAGTCCCCCTGTCAGCAATGTTCCTCCATCTATTTTTTTCTAACTGGTTCCTTTCATTTCAGAACTCTACTCAAATATATATTTCTGTATAAGGCTGCCCCTAACCATTTCTAATAAAGTAGCACATAGTTATTATCATTAACATATTATCCTGCTTTTTTTAGTTATTACCATTCTCTAAAAAGTTACCTTTTTAAATTTGTTTACCTGTCTACTACAAACACTTCTTATCTTTAGATTAAAAAGGTAAAACAAAGTATTTTCACATACCTATGTACATATCAAAGGATCATCCTAAAAAGACAGCCTTTAGCTTAGTGGACTAAAGAGCCTGTTTAGGCAGGTACAGGACTGGGGTTCAATCCCCAGAGTGTTGGCCCATTCCCTGGGGCGTGTTGAGATGGCCAGTGAGACTGGGTGTGGTGGCATGTATCTGTAATCCCAGCACTTGGGAGGCTGAAAACCAGAGGATCACTATGAGCCTGATCTATGTACTTGAGACCCTGTATATCCTGTATTAAATACATTTAGAAAGAAAAGATAACCTAATCTACCAAACTACAGAAACCTGTCAGTATTATGACAGGGGTCAATCTGTTCAACAGAGTCAGGATGTGATTGTTATAGTCAACTGCTGTGACTGCCACTGTTCTATAGCATTGGATTATAATTCCATATATTTAAAAAGAATTTATACCAAACCTGTGAAACATATATGGATCTGTGTTCCAACTGTGCATGTATGTGTGTTGTATTTTATTTTTTAAGGTATCTAAACTTAGGGAGAACAAGTTACTCCATAGTAATACAGGTCACAGATACTGGAGTTAAGACACCTTAAAATGTACCATCTAAAATTACTAAGCTACAGTGAATACATGACCCCTCTTTTTTTATAAAACAAAAAGCCCCAGTTAATATATTTTAAGTGTTTACCACTCAATTTTTAGAACTTTGTATTTTTAACTTATGTACAAAAACATAAAAGTACACATAAATAGTATAATATTAACACATGTCATTAATATGTAATTAATTCATTTTCAGTAACCACCAAAATTTTTTGCTAGTTCAAGAATGATAAAACAGTTCAGCAGACTAACCCTGATGAGCAATACTAAGTCTTTCACGTTTCTCTGATGGGGCATATCATTTATCAATGGAAGATTATAATTATCAGATGGTTTCCTAACTACTTTAGCTTTCACTACTTTTGACTTCTTATGAACATGAGATCACAACAAAAATATAAAATTTTCATTATTCAAAAGTTAATTATTTCATAGTTTGGAACAACTTCCCTTATGCAGTATATAGCTCAGAAAATAGGCAAATTAAAAATTATAACACACACTGCTGACACTTCCACTTCCTGCCCGGCCTCTTTCTTTTCTCGCTGGTAGAGCGCCTGCAAGCATGGTGAATGTTCCCAAAACCCGATGAACTTTCTGTAAGAAGTGTGGCAAGCATAAAGTTACACAGTACAAGAAAGGCAAGGATTCCCTATATGCCCAGGGAAAACAGCGGTATGACAGGAAACAGAGTGGCTATGTTGGACAGACTAAGCCGATTTTCCGGAAGAAGGCCAAAACTACAAAGAAGATTGTTCTGAGGCTTGAGTGTGTTGAGCCCAATTGCAGGTCTAAGAGAATGCTGGCTATTAAGAGATGCAAGCATTTTGAACTGGGAGGAGATAAGAACCGAAAGGGCCAAGTGATCCAGTTTTAACTTTTCATGTTTTTTTATTGTGAAGACAATAAAATCTTGCTGTGTTCACTTAAAAAAAAAACACATTGCTTTTTCAAGTCAAATAAAACAATTTTTAATTGCAGAATAAGATATTAAAGTAATATTTCAGAAAACAATTTGGCTGGAGTAAAAATAGAGAGCAGGAAAATCTTTTTCAGTTTTTGACTCTAGTCCTTGCTATACAGTTCAGGCTGGCCTTGAACTCACTATGTAGTCCAGGCTTGTCTTGAACTTGTGATCTTGCACATGTGCCTAGTGAGATTGGGTAAATTTTAAGGGAGTAAATCCACCTATATATACACTCTATATATAGTTCTTTTCAAACAGAAGCTGTTAGAAAATTTATTAATTTTTTTATTTTTTAATAGAGTACAAATTAGAATTAAAACAGAAAAAATTACAAGTGATACAGAATTTCACTTAACAAAATAATATGAATTTCACAGTATTTGTTGTAAAACATACATAGTGTTGTCTTCCAACCAGTTATGCATATTACCATGTATACATGTAAAGTTGGAAGAAAAAAAGAAATGTATAAGAAATTAAGAAAAGAAAAAGGAGAAACAATTAAAAAAAGAGACATCTAAATATGTAAGCAGGATGGTTTGGACTGTGCATTTCTGCTGGTCCGCAGGAAGAAGTAGTTAATGTTTTAAGCTGCTAGAAATGTTTATGTGAAAATAATTTTAAAAACAAAATCATGTGTGTGATAGTCCAACACTGTATCATTTTACCACTCTCTTCTATAAAATAAAGCAATTTAACAAAGTATATTTAAGAGGCTAAGAGATAGCTCAACAGAATAAGCACTTGCCGGGCTAGTGCAAGGTCCTGAGTTCAATACCTGATACCAGAAAAAAGCAAAACAAAAATAAGTATTTTTAAAGGTAAGCCATTTATGAATCATGTAGAAAGTCAATTTAACTGGTCTCATATTTTTTTCCAAATATAATAGAAAAAGATATCAAGGTGTAACATATACTTTTGTTTCTACAAGATAAACACAACTATGTAAACCAGGTACAGATCTTACAGTAAAATGTATTTCTGTGGGTCACAATCAAAAGTTTTAAAACACAAGACAAGAAGAGTGATTCCAAGGGTCTCTTTCAGCTCCAAAAACCATGTTTGTACAGCTAAACCTGTCTTCAACTGGGGAAAAAAAAAGGTCAATGTTTATTTAATGTTTAGCTACAGTTCCTTTTCTTTCAAGTAAAAGAATCTGTGTTGAATTACCTCTGCTTATTTGAGCAATAACTGGGATTCACTGCAGGGACAATGAAGTAGCTTGCAGAAGCCAGAACAGTGCTAAAGCACCACATCCAAGAAGCATAGAAATGGAGCAGGCTCCACAGACTTCTGCAGCAAAAGGCTCCATAATGCAGGGTGATTCTAACTACCTTCTGTCACTGTGTTGTGGTTTTCAATGTTCAGATTTCCAGATTCCCAGCTCATAATCTAATAATTGGTATTTAACTTTAAATCAATCAGCAATGACCAAGAACATTCAAGGAGTACAGAAATATCTCAAACTATTAAACACCTCTTTATGGCCAGAAATAAAGTTCATTTATTAAAAAGTCTTAGGTATCAGACATATCTTAGTTAAATGAGATATATAAAATATCAATAAAAGGAATGCAGATTCCACTTAAAGAAAACTTCCATAAATGTAATGAGCATATGAGCATTATATATCAGACATCATAATGAATATATATTTTCCTTTCCTATGAAGTGTTTTTTCTTTCTTTTTTGGGGGGAGAGGGAACTGGGAATTGAACTCAGGACCTTGTGCTTGCCAGGCAGGCCCTGCATCACTGAGCTATATCCCTAACACATATAACATGCTATTTTTTTTTTTCTTTTGTTGGCAGAACCAGGGACTGAACTCAGGCCCTTACACTTGCCAGGCAAGTGCTTATTTTCCTGAGCCATCACCCTGGCCCATAACATGCCCTTTAAAACTTAGGTTATTTTAAATCTTATTTTACTAAATCAAGGCTGTGAAAATATCATAAGATAAAATATTCTTAAATGTGGAGGAGAGAAAGAGTTAAGAGGGAAGGGAATAGAAATGAACAACAACAACAAAAAAAAAGAATGAAGACATACTAAGTGTATATACACATCTCTGATGATCAAATGTCACTATTCTGTATTGCACAAATGTACTAATAAAAACATGAAAAAAGTAAAATATTTTTAAATAATTACTTTCAAAGTAAATCATTCTATTTTATTTTTATAAATCTATTTTTATCAGTGATTAATAAATGTAATGTATTTCCTGTATCAGAAAAGAGTGCCTTAGTTGACTAAAACAATACCATTGACTGCTTCCTATTCCTAGGATTCCTAATCTTCTCACACATTACCCTTTAGTGCCTCCTGTTTCTTTTTACCTACTGTTTCATGTTGGCATTCTCAGTTGGTCTTCCCAGAGCCAACTCTGCATATAACCTAAAAGATCAGACAAAAGAAAGCCATGCAGTGTGTGTAGGGTTAAAAGGTATCGATCTATCTCTGGTCACTAACTAACCTAGCAATGTGACCATGATTTATCACTTTTTTCCGCCTACACCTCTTTCAGCAGGAACCAAATAAGTATCTATTAAACACACTCATCAAATAAATAAAAATTGCATATTTGAAAAAAGATATGGTGGTAATTGCCATATTTCCCTTTTCTGGTTGTTACTCAATCACAGTAATAATATGTAAATGTTTCACAAGCTATTGAGCATTACAGAAACAGGGAGGTTTTATTTCTGTGTTCTTCCCTCCCATCTCTGAATGTCATATGGTATAAATGGAGTACAAATAGACTTTGAAGACAACAGATACAAGTTCAAATCTTGGCATCATCAATGATTAAACCTGTTTGGATTTGGGTAAGTTAACTCACCTTCTGAAGTATATTTCTCTGTACACACAATGATCCACTTTCATTTATTTACAACATTATCTTTTACAAAAACACTAAGAAGAAAAAATTATAATGACATTTAAGAGAGCAGGTGTTATCATTCTCAGAAAATAAAGGTTTAACAATATCAGCAGAGAGACTAGCCATGGTGGTACGTGCTCATAATCCCAGTGCTTGGGAGGCTGAAAACAGGAAGATTAGTATGAGTCCAATCTGTGTTGTGAGACCCTGTACTAAATACATTTTAAAAAGATTATCAGCTGAAGAAAAAATAATGTTAGCTCAAGATTTTTAAGCTATAAAACTGTTCCATTACTTTTTTTAAAACACCATTAAAGTAAAAATATTGGGGAATCAAAAGCACCACAAGCAACACATATGGAGCAAGAATGTAGGCCCATGAGGGTCCCAGAAAAAGAGTGAGACAATAGAGCTGGTTTTTCCTAGCTTATAGTAGTTAACATTAGGGTTTATGTCCAGGTGTCCCTCAAGAGCGTCATATACTCATAGACAGGGCTTTTGGATTGTGACTGAATTGTGAGGGTGCTGCAGCCAAGCACATTAGGAGGTATACCAGGTTGGAAGAGGTAGGTCACTAGGGCTCTGGCCTGGTAGGGTACACTTCCCTTCATTCTCTGCTTCCTGGCTATTAGGAGGTGACCCTGTGGCTCTTTCATTTATACCCTTCTACTATGCTGCCAATCATGCAAAGACTGAAAACTTCTAAAATGTGAGCCAAAATAAACCTTTTTTTAAAGTTGCAGGATTGGGCTTTTGTTCCATTAATGAGGAAAGTGATGATGATATGATAAGTAGCACTTCTTTAAAAAATGTTCACCACCTTTCTGTATCACCCCAATTTTAGTATACGTGCTGCTAAAGGGAGTACCTTTCTGTGTTTTAACCAAAGCTTCACTGGCATTCCTATTACAATATAAAAAAGCAGTACAATGCTAGTAACATATATGTGCTACTGCTTTTTAGCTTGTATTTTCTGAATATCTAAAAACATCCATTTTAACAATACTAATAATCCATGAAAGAACGTTTTATAACTTACTTATCCAGCGACATATCAGCAACTCCAAATTCTATTAAGTAAACAGGTTATCCCTTCTCTTTATGGTATTCATTAAAAGAAAGGGCTTTAGATTTAATTTTTGGTTTATATAAAAATGCTGATTCCAAAACAAGATTTGATCAAATAATAAACCTTATTTTACAAGTCACATATGAAAATCATTCCCATTATTACATATACTATATACAAGTACATACATACTGTATAAGTCATTTCTTATTTCCTCCAAATATGGTTGGAAAGTTAATTTGCAATTAGGACTTTGATCCAAAACAATGCCTACAATTCAGATAATTGGGTAGATGTGATTTCAAGCAAGTATACAAATAGCTTCTGGTTGCAGCAATGTAAATTAGAAAGTTACAGGTCTAGCTCATTCAAGCCCTAATTCTAGTTCTCCTACTAGCCAACAGTGCTACCCAAGGCACAAAATTCACATTTCTAAAACTTAGCTGGGTATCACATACATAAAATTAGTACAGGTTAGATCAATACTTCCCATATACTCTGGATCACAAAAATCACATATTAACAAAAATATCACACGTCTCCTTTAAATACTTGGCAATTCTCATAACAGGACCTCCATTATAAGGACCCTAATTCTCAGAAAATTTTATATACACTGATTCTGATTTCTAAGGACTCCTCCAGCTCTAAAATTATATAATTTGAAATTTAAGACCAATTAAACTTTCCATCCTAACTTAGTAATATTCATGTACTTCCAATAAAACTTCATTTTACCATGAAAGCTATATTCTTTAGCATCTGAATCCATATGCTCTCTCTCCATTTTCATGTCATTTTTGGATACTAGTAAACCTCTAGATTACTTACACTACATAATACAGTATAAATGCTACATAACCAGTTGTCACACTATTATTCAGGGATTAAGAACAAAAGTCTATACACGTTTAGTACAGACACAATTTTTCTGACATGAATTTGGATGGATCATAGTTTTGCTTGAACACTATTGATCAATGATTTCAATGGACACAATTCTTCCTCTGGTTAGCTTAGGTTCTTCTGATTCAGTCATACATTTAATGCTAATTCAAAAATATAGTCGTGTTAGTTCTCAGAAATGTGTAAATTTTAACACTGTAAATGTATAGTCATTTTTTTACCATCCGGTGGATTTCTCAAAAACTTATCATGGACATTAAAATCTTGGGAGGTTCAAATCTCTTATATAATATAGTGTATTATTTACATCCAACCCTTATATCTTCCCCATTTTAAATCACCTCTAGATTACTTACAATACTTGGTATAGTGTAAATGCTATATAAATAGTTGGCACACTATTGTTTAGGGATTAAGAACAAAAAAGTCTACACATGTTCATAACAGATCTAATTTTTCTTCTCAGAATATCTTTGATTTGCTCTTGGTTGAATCTACTGATGCAGAACTCATAGGTGCCAAGAGATGAATGCATACCATTAAAATTTGTTCTTTTCTAATATATTTGTAATATGCATTAAGCAGATCACAAGCATAATTCATCCTTGCAATCTTACAAATAATGCTTATGTGATCAAAGAAAATTATAAATGTTATAATTATTATTTGGCTTTAAAACTGTCTGAAATACTTTTCCAGTATTATGAATACAGAAGACATCGTCAAAGCTATAGTTCTCTCTCACAATAAATTATTACATCATTTGAAAAGTTAAATTCTTAGGCTGGTGAGATTGCTCAGCAGCATAAGTGCCTTCCTGGCAAGCACAAGGTCCCAAATTCAATCCCCAGTACCAAAAGCAAACAAAACAAAACATAAAAAACATTATAGTTAAAAGCCAAATTCTCAAAAATTTATCCTTAACAGTAATATATATTCTATAATATGACATCTCATTTAAAAAAGGATTCCTCTCCATCTTCACCCCTAAATTGAAACCTATTAAGTCAAATTTCCTTTTTTTGTTTTTTGGTGGAACCAGGGATTGAACTCAGGCCTTTGAGCTTGCCAGGGAAGCCCTTATTCCACTGAGCCATCTCCCTGGCCCCTAAATTTCCTTTTTTCTTTTTTTTTTTTTGGACAGTATTAGGGATTGAACCCAGGACCTTGCACTTGCCAGGCAAGTGCTTATCCTACCGTGCCATCTCCCCAGCTTCTTCTTGTTTTTAAAGATTGAGTACTACAATGAACTACAGAAAAGCTATCTGAAAACTTCAGATAGCTATTTATGGGATCCTTGAATTCAACCATGCAAAAAGAGTTCAATATCTGCTCTGATTTTCTATGCTTACTTAAAGGGTAACATCAGAATACTCATTTCCCTTTAAAAATGTATCAAAAATAATTAGCTCATATATATATAACACTTAAGACAATAATCACTTTTTTTTAATTTGTTTAGTATAGGGTCCATTGGGTCTGACTACACAGATCAGACTCATAGTGATCCTCCTATTTTCAGCCTCCCAAGCACTGGGATTATAGATGTGTGCTACCATATCCAGTCTCAATTGCTACCCCAGCACTCCCTGGGGGTGGGGATCGAACACTGTCCCTGTCCCTGCTTAGGCAGGCGCTTTAATCCGCTGAGCTATTTGGCCGGTCTGATAATAATCACTTCTGTTTGAATTTCAATTTCTTACCTTAACGTATTAAAATTATATAATTATTTCCCAGAATAAACCAAAGTTAATAGCTTCGTATACATTCATCTAACAGCTACTGTCATTTTGTTTATTTGCAGTAGTAGGTACTAAACCCAGGCCCTCGTGCATGCTAGGTAAGCACTCTACCACTAAGCTACATCCTTAGTTCTAATTTTAGTTTGAAACGATCACACTAAGTTACTCAGAGTGGCCTAGACTTGGAGATCCTTCTGCCTTAGCTTCTAAGCAGCTTGGATTATAGGCTTAAAAACTACTATCTTTACATGATTTCACTAGGAAGTTACATACTATCTGAAACTTTAATCAGAAATTATTAGCACTAACATTACTTTTAAAAAATCAGGATAACAGCCGGGCGTGGTGGTGCATGCCTGTAATCCCAGCACTAGGGAGGCTGAGGCAGGAGGATTGTTGTGAGTTCGAGACCAGCCTGAGCTACAGAGTGAGCTTAAGGCCAGCCTGAACTGCATAGTGAGACCCTGTCTCAGAAAAAGACAAAAAAAAAAAAAAAAAAAAAAAAAAAAAAAAAAAAAAAAAAAAAAAAAAAAAAAAAAAAAAAATCAGGATAACACATTTACTTCCATCACACATTGCCTGAAAAGGCTGTGAGGCAGCATGACAAAAATAAAACATGTCAAAACTACTAAGATAATTTAGAGGTGAAAAGTGGTACAGGAAGAGGATCTATATATTTAGTGCAATCTATATATTTAATGAAATTAGAAATACTGTTTTTCAAGTTATTTCCCAAAAAGGAAGATAAAGAAGCAAAACAATTAAATTATAGATCTGTAACTGTGATACTGCAAAGGGCTACAATGATTTAGTCAAGAATTAAGTTGTTGACAGGTGTGGTGGGGCACACCTGTAATCTCAGCACTTCATAGGATGAGGCAGGAGGATTGCCATGAGTTCAAGAACAGCGGGGGTGGGGGGGATAGCTCAGGGGAATAAGTGCTTGCCTGCCAAGCACAAGGTCCTGAGTTCAATCCCTGGTATCCCAAAAAACAAAACAAAACAAGAACAGCCAGGGCTACATAGTGAGTCTAGACCAACCTGAATTACATAGAGAGATCCTGCCTTAAAAACCAAACCAAGCAAAACAAAACAACAAAAAAAACCCAAAAATTAAGTTGTCAAGTTCTTAAAAACCATGAACAGAACTCAAAACCAGAGAAATAGGGGAAATCTGTATTCTTTAAATTACATTATTTATTTATTTTTGTATTTTAAGGAAGGGTCTATAGAGTGTTCAGGGTCTCACTACTAGATTAGACTTGGAGTGATTCGCCTGTTTACAGCCTCCCAAGAGCTGGGATTACAGGCATGCACCACCATGGGGATTGAACTCCTGGCTCCTGCACCTGTTTGCAGACCCTTTAATCTTCTGAGCTATTTGGCTGGCTCCCTAAATTACATTCTTTAAACACACTGAAAGTTATCAGCAGGATCAATAAAGTGGGGATCCAGTGTGGAAGTGGAAGAAATACTAGTAATGAATGCAATTAACAGTCTATCGACCATTATTTTAAAATTAATTCTGTAAGTTTCTTCATATCCTATGTTCACAAACATATAATGCACTAGAAATGTAGAAACACTGTTAAGTTTGTTTCATTCTTATTAAAGAGGATCTAAAATAGATAACCTACTTTAATGACAACTGGGTCATCTACTGCTTATCTATCTGTATCTAAAAGAGCAACTACCAAGCACAGATTCACAAACTCACTGGCATGTTTTGTAACTATCCACTTGGCCTGGAAACAATGGTAATGGAAGTAATTAGTGGAATCATTCAACCTGTAGAGTGATTCTGAAAGAGCAAATGTGACATACTAATAGGATACTTAAGTTGAATTCTGCTCATCCTGGTGCTGACAAACTATCTACATATTTAGTATATACCCAAAGCACAAGTCAGAAGGTAACCATTGGCATAGAGCTGCCAACGAAAGATGAAACTTCTTGGATCTGATGACACATTCATATTCTCAGTTATCCTTAGTAAATCTACTATAGATTTATCAACCAAATGTCATTAATTATATTATTCTTAAGATACTATTCTCTATTAAAGGGTTATAACAAAGGAGAACACTCAAAAAGCAAATTAGGTCATGGCCTCATTTAGTTGATTTGATAAACTAATTTTTGTATGTCCTTCTTAAATTTCGTAATACAATCCCTGAGTACACATGTCTCCTTCTCCCCAGCAAGATCACTACTCTCACATAAGGCAGTGTGATTTAATCAAATGTGCACAGCCACTTTTCTATTAGTATTCGTGGTATCAGCATTTTGTGGAACTTAAGCTAAAGCAATATAATCGACTAAAACAGCATAAAATAAACTTAAAACATTTATTTCAAGAGACTTCACAAGAAATTCTGCTTGCTTGTTCTAGAGCAGTTTTGCCATTTCTGTGTGTTTCCATAAATAAAACCTAATAGTTACTACATAAACTAACTACATAAATAAATAAACTAAAATCTCTGATATGCTGAAGTTTATCATGAGCTTATTCAAGCATATAATGAACACATACATACACTAACTTTTTTTTTTTTGAGACAGGGTCTTGCTATGCAGATCAGGCTGACCTTATGCTCTCTTTTATAGCCCCTAGACTGGTCTCAAACTCAGAGATCTTCCTGTCTTAATCTCCTCAGTACCAGGATTACGGTATATGCCACCATGCCCAGTCCCACGGCTGGCACAGCACACCCACAGTCCTGGGCCAAGATGGGCATCTAGGGGATCTGGGGCCAACAAAGGGTACCCAGGGTTCCAGGGTCAGCACAGCATGTGGGGACACGGATTGAACTTGGGCCTCTCCCTTATCAGGTAGGTACTTATGCCTCTGAGCTATCTCTCCAGCCCCCTAACTCTTGACTAGTAAAAAAGATTGTCAAAAACACATTTCTCCACTTCTAGCTAATCTCTCTGATGGAAAAAAAGGTTTAAATTAAATAAAAATTATGTTAAAATAGATCACAGTTAAATTTCAAAACACACTGTCTTCAGTATAATTCACATTCAAAAGTAAGTACTTTCAGGGCCAGCCAGATAGCTCAGCTGACTAAAGCACCTGCTTAGGCAGAGTACAGTGGCCAGGGTTCAATCCCTTGGATACTAGGCCGGCCCCACCCCCAGGGTGTGCTGACACAGAGATTGAGATAAGGCATGGTGACACATACCCATAATCCCAGCACGAGAGGTTGAAAACAGGAGGAGCACTATGAGTCTGATCTATGGAGTGAGACCTTGTAGTCCTTGTACCAAATGCATTAAAAAAAAAAAAAAGTAAGTACTTGCAAGCTTAAAAAAAAATCATGGGTATATAAAGACTCACCATCTGTATGGGTTTCTTGTGGAGATCTCGTTCAGTTACCAATTTCTCCTGGTCGGTAACATAAAGACCTTTCTGTGCTAAAGCCTGGATAACAGCATCATGGCCTAAAAGAGGTTTGGCGGCATCACTCTTCAGAATGAGGCTCCCAGCTCGACAGTACAGTTCTGCTGATAGAAGCAAATTAACGACGGGAGGTTTGATGTGTTCCTGGTCATACTGATCAGTGTAAAATGGTTCTCGAAGTTCCTCTGGTACATTTTCTATAAAGGGAATAAATAATTCTATCATGAGATTTTTATAAAAGAAACACAATTACTTAGTAAGTATTATCAAAGAACTTAAGATTCATCCTAAAATAATATCCTTTACCTGCACAGATTTTTTGATTTTAACATGTAATGTAGAATGAAAGAAATAAGTACAAGTTATCTCTAAAGAAGACACTGTTCATAGCATATTTTAAAAAATGGTCTAGAAAGCAAACTGGGTAGAAAAGTTCTCAGTCTAGTGGCTCTCAGGAAATATTTCTACATGTAGTCAAAAGTACAGAATGAACTATAAGAACCCAAAAAGTAATTTCAATGAATAACCACATATGTAAATAAGTGAATAACCACGTATGTAAACCAAGATATGCACTAATAGGCATTTAACGATACTGTTAGGTCTTACCATCTAAAGATAAAATCCTTTGCCTAAAGTTTTACACGTACCAAGTCACTGAACAGAGAATGCCTAACTTAATTTGTTCCTTTGTCTCAAGGTCTTGGTCTCTCCTTGCTTAGCCTACAGAAATTTTTGACAGGGAGATAGGTAAGAACTATTGTCTAAAATCTGGTATTCAAAACTGAGGGATGTAAAAATCAGAAGATTATTTTACTTTACTTCATTTTTTTCTAGAAGAGTATTTTATACAAATAAGGAAATGAAATTTTAAGGCATAGTGAAAACAGGAAGTGAAGGACACAATGAGACTGCAAAGGACAAACAAAAAGTAGCCAGGAATAAAAGAGAGAGAGTGATCAATGTAGAAAGCAAGGTCCAGCAAGATAGCTCAGTGGACTTATAATAAGCTCCTGCTTAGGTAAATTCAAGGACCGGGGTTTGATCCCCGTACCACATGCCACACTGACCCCGTCCCTGGGTATGCTGAGCCAGCCACCAAGACTGGGTATGGTGGTGCACGCCTATAACCCCAGAGCTGGGGAGGCTGAAAACAGGAGAACCACTAAGAGTCTAAGCTGTGTAGTGACATCCTATACCAGATACATAAAAAAAAAAAAAAAAACAAGTATGATCAAGCCTAGGTTATGTGGAAGCACTGATAACACCAATTTTAAAAAAGGGAAATCAAGGGCTGGCCAAATAGTTCAGTGGGTTAAAGCGCCCACAAGCAGGTACAGGGGCTTGGGGTTCGATCCAGGGGCCTAGAGAGGCACACTGAGAGGCAATTAAGACTGGGTGTGGTGGCCCACGCTTGTAATCCCAGCTCTTGGGTGGCTGTAAACAAGTCTGATCTAATAGTGAGACCTTAACAACCTGTAGACCCTTCCCTAAAATACAAAAAAAATAAATAAAAAAGGGAAATCAAAGGCAGTGTCATTCTAGAAGCAAGAACATAAACTCTGTTTTAGATATGTTGAGTTTAAATGGCAGCAAATATATGCAAGTGGAAGTATCCAATAAGTAGCAGGAGTTATAGGATTCAGGAGAAAATGCAGTTATCAATTTGAGGTATTTAGAAACATGTAATAATACTATCCTTGTTTAATAATTAATAGTTTTCTTCCTTCATAGATGTATTACTCTGGCTTAGACTTTTTATTAGAATGAACTCTTGTGTAATACTTAACATGAAGTTTTGGATTTTTTTTAAGGCAAGCTAGCCTTAATATAGTTGCTTCAGCAATGCAAACAGAACATAGTGCTAATATTCATTTAAATTTTAGTACATAGAAATTATACAGTAGAAGCCGGGCGTGGTGGCGCATGCCTGTAATCCCAGCACTAGGGAGGCTGAGGCAGGAGGATTGTTGTGAGTTCGAGACCAGCCTGAGCTACAAAGTGAGCTTAAGGCCAGCCTGAACTGCATAGTGAGACCCTGTCTCAAAAAAGAAAAAAAGAAAAGAAAAAAGAAAAAAGAAATTATACAGTAGAAACATAAAAATAATTTTAAGATAATTATAAAATGCAGAAAAATGATTTTTATTTATCAATAAAATGACTAACATAGGTGCCTTAGTATCTAAATACTAGTTGTACAATGAAAAGTGAATGCATATTATAAGTGCTATAAATCTAACTACCTATATATCCATCTAATATTACTTTTGCATGTATTTTCCCATATGAGCTTTATAATATTTTGGTGAAATGGGCAAATCAGAT
>PVKA01028371.1:7459-22410 GCA_004027165.1 Ctenomys sociabilis
AAAAAAAAAAAAAAAAAAACAGGGAAGGGCCAGCCAGATAGCTCAGTGGATTGAAGTCTGATTTTTTTTTTTTTTTTTGTATTTTTAGAGAAGGGTCTACCGGATGTTCAGGGTCTCACTACTAGATCAGACTCATAGTGATCTGCCTGCTTACAGCCTCCCAAGAGCTAGGATTACAGATGTGCGCCACCACGCCCAGTCTCAACAGCCATCTCAGCACACCCTGGGGGCAGGGCCTGCATGGCAGACCCAGGGATCGAACCCCTGGCCCTTGTGGCTGCTTGCAGGCACTTTGATCCACTAGCCCTAAAGTCTGATTCAAGTCTGCTCAGGAAAATGCAGGGAAGGGGGTTCAATTCCTGGCATGCTGTGCCAGCCTTCCCCTAGTTAAGATTGGGCATAGTGATGTGTAATCCCAGCCTTGGGAAACTGAAAATGGGAGAATCACTATGAGTCTGATCTGTATAGTGAGACCCTGCAGACCTTGTGTTAAATACATTTAAATATATATATATATATATATATATATATATATATATATATATATATATATACAAAAGTTCCAGAGAGATACCTCAGCAGCATAAACACCTGCCTGGTAAGCTCAAGGTCCTGAATTCAATCCTTAGTACCAAAAAATAAATAAATAAAAATAGAGAAGAAAACAAAGATAAAGCTATAGGACAACCTTTCAAATTAAGAAAAAATACTTGCAAAGGTAAATATATACAATATATAAAGGCTCATGTAAAAACTCTCCCATAATTCACTAAGAAAAATTAACAAGAAATATGAGTAAGAAGATTTTAGGAGAGGAAATAAAATCGGTCAGTAAACAAAATGCTTGAAGTATGGAGAATAGCATACCAATTACTGTCATCTGACCACTATACACTCTACATGTATACTAAAATGCCACACTGCAGTCCACACATATATGTGCTCATTCACATTTGTTAAATCTATTTATTTATTTATGTATTTGGTACAGGGTCTCACTATGCAGCTCGGACTCATAATGATCCTCCTGTCTCAGCCTCCCCAGAGCTGGGATTACAGGCGTGCCCCACCACACCCAGTTTCAGTGGCCAGCGCAGTATGCATTACCAGGTCCTTGTGCGGGCCAGGCAGGTGCTTAGACCACCGAGCTAGCACCTCAGCCCCATTCACATTTAAAATATACATTTTCCCACTTTCTCCTCCAGCTTTATTGGAATAGCTTAAAATTACATTTTCTATTTTCTACCACAGCTTCAGTTGTTTTTTCCATCTGACTTTCAAAAGCTGATGACAGCAAATGAAGCTGTTATCTAAGCGATCTAGTGTACAAAAATAATCTCTTGATATCTGTGAAAGTGCATTTCTCTGCAGTTCATGAATAGCTCCAAATGATCCCCACTCCAAGTACCAGTGTTTACTCTGGGTTTAAGGTTAAGTCTTTGAGAACGTGTCTTCTGAGCCTTTGCCGTCCCCATGAGTATGTCCACCACCAGCGCTGTGGTGACAGTGTCCTGTCTCAGGGTCTACCTGTTCTCCCACACAGACACACAGCCATCAGTGTGCATGGTGTCTGTCTTCTTGTTTACTCCCACTAAACTGTCCTATGAGGGCTGACACAGCTGTTACCTGACATCCGACAATCCAAGACCATCATTATGCTAAAATTAAAATTAGTTAAGAAAGTTCAAAAATACCTCCAAAATTGGTCTTACCTTCTACATGGGAACATATTCAAAAAGCCCAAAATGGGCTAGGGAGATCTCTCGGCAGTCTAAGCACCTGCCTGGCAAGCACAAGGACCCAGGTTTGATCCCTAGTACCTCATGCTGTGCTGGCCCAGAAACCCTAGGTGTGCTGTGTTAGCCCACAACCGAGCACGGTGGCACATAACTGTAATCCGAGCACTGGGAGGTTGAGACAGGAGGATCATTACCAGTCTGAACTGCATAGCAAGACCCTGTAAAAAATAAATAAAAATTTGTTTAAAAAATTTAAGGCTGGGGATATAGCTCAATGGTTTAAGCATCTTCCTTGCAAGGCCCCAAGTTCAATCCCTGGTACCCCCACAAAAAAAAAATTAAAACATGAAGAATACAAAGCTCAGATTGTAAGGAAGGCTGTGGATTCAGCCTTCAGGACTTCCTGGTGGGAGAGCAGGTCAGCCAGCAAAATCCCGCTTGATGTACTAATCTGTGCCAGTTGCAGTCCTGCTCCAGCAAGGACATCCCCTCTCCCCAAGGCAAGAAAGGAAACTGATTCCAAAAAGCCCTCATGGAGTTCAGAATGCCTCTCCCGGGCTTTGGGAACTGGACAGTCCATATGAGGGCAGTGAGTTCTCAGACCTGTCCCCAAAGGCTCAGAGATCTATCCGAGTAAGGAAACCGGTGCTGGCTTCCAGTCTGGAGGATTTGGGAAAGAGATGGACATAGCTGGGAGCAGCCTTAAGTGGCCAGACAAGGAAAGAAACAAGAATCTGTCCTTCTGATGGGCAGAATGCCCCAGCACAAGTGAATGCTAAGAGGAGCAGCCAACCCAATACGATGCAGGGGTCCTGCCCAAGACGACTGCCAGCCTTGGCAAGAGGTCTTGGAGGGAGAGGCTGTGGGATGGCTAGTCCAGGAAGGCAGAGGAACAGGTCTGGGGCTGGGCAGTCACCACGAGAGGTCAACCAGACAGCGTCAGCCTTGTGACCCCTGAGGAACCCAACAGCACTTCCCAGATCACAGCCACACCAATCACGTGTCACTCTGTCCCTTTCCTGTAATTAGCTTAAGCTTGAAGATGCCAACAGAGAAAGAGAGTAAGAGTGCCAGGAAATGAAGTGGCTGAGCAAGAGGGTGTGGAGTGGGGATGCAGCTCAGGGGTAGAGCGCTTCCCTAGCATTCAAGAGGCCTTTGGGCTGGGGAGATAGCTCAGTGGTCTAAGCTCCTGTCTGGCAAACACAAAGACCCAGGTTCAATCCCCAGTACTGTATGTTGGATAACTGTGCGGGCTCTGAAACTGGGCATAGTGGTGCACACCTGTAATCCCTGTGCTGGGGAAGCTGAGACAGGAGGATCACTATGAGTTCAAGCTGCATAGAAAGACCCTGTACCAAATAAAGAAATAAATAATCACAAGAAAAGAGGCCCTGAGCCCCATACCCCAGAGCTCTGAGAATGAAGGACAGGGCACTGGAAGCCAGGTTGTGCCAGATCCCAAAGCCTAGGGGTGCCCTAGCTGTCATGAAACTTGGTGCATGAAGTGAGTATTAAATACAAGGTCACCACACACAGACATCTTAGTGCTTTTGCTGCGGTTCTAGGTATGGTTCTGCTCACTGTGGGTTTGCTATTGGGCTGTGGAAGGCCACAGGTTGACCCAGGAAATGATCTAGCTGCCACTGGTGACTCTGGTCACCTACCATTCCCCAGGCAGAGAGTATCTAATGAAATGCTCAAGGCGCAGTCATGTGTGAAGAGAAAAGATCTGCTTAGCTTGCAGCTCTGGAAATTCTGATCATGGTAGGGGAGTCTGCTCAGCTTCTGGTGGCCACATGATCCTCCACACAAGGCAGGATTGTAGAGGCAGAAGCCAGGGCATGTAGGGGAGAAGGCTTCGTGGTGAAAGAGGAAGCAGTGGGGGGGAGACCCCGGAAGCTAAAGTCGCTTTCTAACCAACTCTGTCTTCATAACTCGCTCACTCTCAAGAGAACAACTTTCACACCTCCATATGAGTCCTCCCATACCTGACAACATCTCCCAACACCATTATATCCAGGAACATCAAGCCTTCCCTGGAAATAAACCATATTCAAACCATAGCAGTGCTGAGAGGAAAGCTGGTCCTTTAGGACACAGGTGCTAGCCAGACCCACTTGTGTGGTCATATGTCAGCTCCCTACATCCCCAGGGGGACCCTGGCTGGCTCCCACCAGGAACACCTAGATGAGGCAGTGTCTCCCTCGAACCCCATCTCTCACCATCAGCCTTGGGCAATCAGCATCACCATCTTCAAGGGCCAGGGAGATGGCTCAGTGGAATAATCCCTTCCCTGGCAAGCACAAGGGCCTGAGTTCAATCCCCAGTTCTGTCACAAAAAAAATTTATTTTTCCCTAGCAAGAATCATCGTCTTCATGCAGCTCATACTGGGGAAGCTGTGCAGAAACCAAGAAGAGCTTGCAGCAACCGAGAAAGGGAAGTTCCTTGATACAACTTCTGCTAAATGGAGCATAAGCAACCCTCAGCTGAATGAAGTGGAAAGAACTGGTCCAGCTGAGACCCATGACTCGGGATGGGTGCCTTTGTCTGCGGCCCTCACAGCCCCTGAGCACGCTTCTACCCAGCTTCCCTCTCTCTGTTCTTCTCTCAGGGTTGGGCTTCACTAAAGGCTGACAGCTCTCCCCATGTTCTTTCCCAGGGACATCTGTCCTCATAAAGTCCACAGGTGTAGTCTTACCACCTGCTTCTCAGAATTGCTCATTTCCTGATGAAGAAGCTTTGAGCTAGGCGCCGGGGACATAAGCGTTGCCTGGCAAGTGCAAGATCCTGAGTTCAATCCCCGGTACTGCAAAAAAAAAAAAAAAGAAGAAGAAGAAGACGAAGAAGCTTTGAGCTGCTGGGTAACACATCCCCTCCCTAGACAGCCAGAGCCTATATGTGGCAGCTGGTGCCACAGCCGTACATTGTGTACAGAGAAGGTGCTAGGAGGTGCCTCGTGGAGGGTAACAAGCGCTTTCTGGAG
This sequence comes from Ctenomys sociabilis, assembly GCA_004027165.1. Taxonomy (NCBI): domain Eukaryota; kingdom Metazoa; phylum Chordata; class Mammalia; order Rodentia; family Ctenomyidae; genus Ctenomys; species Ctenomys sociabilis. The sequence continues at coordinate 12,183 of PVKA01028371.1, forward strand.
GGACCTAAAAGATCAAGCAGGGAAAAGAAGCTGGTTACTGTGGTGCACACCTGTAACTGGAATATCACAGCATAATTCTTCATGAAACTGAACAATGAAGTCAAGGACAAAGGAGGCAACAGGAGAAATGTTGGTTAAGAGGACAGAAGTAGTCCCCAGTAATGGGGAGGGGATTATACCAAAAAGAGCTCAGAGTGTTCTCATGGGACTAAAGCAAGCTCATTTAAAATAGAAATTGTCAGGGGCCAAAGAGATGGCTCAGTAGAATAAGCACTTGCCCAGCAAGCGCAGGGGCCTGAGTTCAATCTCCAGTTCCACCAAAAAATAAAACAAAATAGAAGTTGGGGACCAGCCAAATAGTTCAGTGGATTAAAGCACCTGCAAGTAGACACAGGGGCCTGGGGTTACATCCCCAGGTCTGCTGTGCCCACCTCACCCCCAGGGCATGCTGAGACAGCAATTGAGACTGGGCGTGGTACCACATACTTCTAATCCCAGTTCTTGGGAGGCTGTAAACAGTGGATCAGTAGGAGTCCGATCTAGTAGTGAGACTCTGAACACCCTGTAGACCTTTTCTTAAAATATATGAATAAATAAATAAATAAAATAGAAATTGGCCTGTGAGCCATTGAGGTCTATAGAAGGTGACTGTCTGCAGCTGTCTCTTGGCCTCTACCCCACGTTATAATTTGATTAAAAGAACAAAGAGAGGGAAAAACCATTTTCCAGATAGCAGCAGAAGTTGGCACAATGCTCATCATCACCCTGCCCATCTCATTCCTGTTAACTCTCAACCTCAGGCTCCTGAGCATTTCACCTGACCCTATCTCAGGGCCACTGCCTCTCCACCTACGTGCTGTCTTCTATCTACATTGCCTGTCTGTAATACCAACACACTGGCAAGCTAAGCAGAAGGGTCAAAAGTTCCAGGCCAGGGGGCCAGCAAGATAGCTCAGTGGATTAATGCGCCTGCTTAGGCAAGCACAGGGGCCTCAGTTCAATCCCCGGCACCACATGCCATGCCAGCCCCACCCCCAGGGTGGGCTGAGCTGGCCAGAGTCCAGGTGTAGTGGCGCACACCTGTAATCCCAGTCCTGAGGAGTCTGAAATCAGGAGGATCACCACAAGTCTGAGCTGCATAGTTAGACCCTGCAACAACCAACTACAACTTAAAAAAAAAAAAAAAAAAAAAAAAGAGTTCCAGGCCAGGCTGGGCAATTTTGTGACCCAGCAAGACCCTGTCTCAAAATGTAAAGTTAATGAAGGAGTGGGGATGCTGCTCAGTGCAAAGGCCCTGGGCTCAATCCAGAGAGAGGAGACTACCAGAGTTCTGAAGGACCAGTAGGGAAAAAGCCCTTCCCAGCACAGAGTTCCCTGATGTAGTGAACATGAGAACCCCAAGAGTGAGGACAGAGGGTTGACATCCACAGGGCAGCAGTAGCAGGTGAGCCTGGAAATGCAGGTTCCTTGAAGCACAACCCAAGATTCAGAGGCAACAGGGTCAAAAGTTGTGAGATTGCTTCAACTGACTCTGGTCACCTGAAGTCATTTGTGGGATGTGTTTGAGTATTTATGTTTTTGGAAAAATCAGACAGGTCAAGACCACCTGTAATCCCAGCATTCAAAAGGTTGAGGCAGAAATGAAGAAGCATGTTTTGAGGCCAGCCTGGGATACTGATGGGAGACTGTCTCAAAACACAAACAAAAACAAAAACAGGGTTAATTAGAAGGCTACTGACTAACAATAGGTCATTTATCTCTTCACACAGATGAAATGAGGCAGAAGTCTGATTGTAATAGTTTTTATTAATGTTGATAGATTTTACAACCGAATAATCCTTTTCCTTTATTGATTTATAATTTTTTTAAAATTCATTTATTTATTACAGTGTCTTGCTATACATCACGGATTCTTTTTTTTTGCGGGGGTGGGGGGGTCAGCTCAGCCCGCCCTGGGGGGAGGGGCTGGCATGGCATGTGGTGTTGGGGCTCGAACCGCGGTCCCTGAGAGGCGCTTTAGACCGCTGAGCTATCTTGCCAGCCCTATTGATTTATAATTAATCCTCCCTTCTTCCTCTGAAAACCATGGCACAGCAGGTCTCCCACTAGGAAACACCTTCAGCTTGTCCCTTCTTCCTAGGCAGGTCTTCCGGCCTTTCTTACCTACCACAGCCATCGGAAACATCTGGCTCTCTCAGTCTGCTACCTCCCAGGAAAAACCGCACACAGTTACAGTTGCCAAGAGACCCCAGGCCCTTTGACACAGCAGCAGCAACAGCAGCAACGGGCCCAGCCCGGCCACCCTGGGACAGAATTGGAAGCCACCTCCAGCCCCACCTGCAGGAATCCCCAAAGGTCTTCCTCCAGAGCGATGGGCTCTGAGCTAGTTAGAAATTGGTCACCCACCATGGGGTCTGACAGTTTTAAATTTCTTGTCTGCTTGTTTTTTGTTTTGTTTTAATTTTCTACTGGATGGATCCGCCCTTCTATCTGCAACCGATGGCTGCCTAAACTGACCCGGGTGTCAAAAGTGTGACCCTGCTTCTGCTGGGCAGCACGAAGGCCCCCCTGGTTACTGGCTAGATGAGACCGTTGTTTAATCTGCCCCAAACCTACTGCATCAGAAATCTCTGATTCACGAAGACACTTTTCTGTGCTCTGAAGAGGAGCTCTGTGCTAAACCACCTGCTTGGCCTGCCGGGGCCTGGGGCCAACCCTAGCGCCGCCCAGAACAAAGCACGGACGCAGGCTCGCTGAGGTAGAGTGAAAGGTCTTTAGCCTGGGGAGGCGCAGCCCCGGTAACTCTGGCCTTCTCGCCCTCACCACCCCGACCCCTGTTCCCTCCCTGCCTCGACCTTGGCTTCTTTCTGGTACCCTTGGGCCTCCTGGTGGCCAAGCGCAGAGTTTTCACTGGCCGACTGGCTGTCACAGGCCACCCCACACCTCATCAGCGTCGCATCCACGCCAGCCGCTGCTGGCCACGCCCAGTAGAGTGCTGGTCTCCAGCCGGCACCGCCTTCCTCCCGCCCCGCCCCCTAGGGACGCCCCGCCCCCTAGGGACGCCCCGCCCCCTCGGATCTCCCCGCCCCCTTGGACCACCCCACCCCCCTCGGACCGCCCCGTCCCCCTCAGACCGCCACGCCCTCGCCCTCCGGCCACACGAGCTGCAGCGGCTGCGCGTTCTTCCCCTTGTCGTGCCAGCACACGTCGAAAAAAGGGTACACAGGCCCGGGCAGGCGCTCGTGAAAGGCGAAGAGCGGGGCCAGCGCGTCGGCGTCGCTGGCGTCGTAGAAGGCGAGCACACCGTCGCGGAAGCTCAGGTAGAGCCCCACGCGGCTCGGCCGCCGCTCCGGGGTGCGCAGGGCGCGCGGCTCCTTGGCCTCCACGTGCGCCTCCAGCGCCTTCCCGTCGCGCAGCCCCAGCAGCCACAGGCCCTGCGACGGCATGGCCTGCAGCCGCCCGCGCCGGGACGCCTCTGCCAGCATCACGCCGAGCGCCCAGCGCGGCTTGTCGCCCACCTCCACCTCCCAGTAGTGCTCGCCGTCCGACAGCAGCTGCTGCGCCACCACCGCCACCGCCTTGTCGAACTGGCGTGCGTCCTCCCCGGCCGGCGGCGCCTTCTGCTCCACGCACTCCACGCGGCGGCCCGCGGCCGACACCACCAGGCTGGGGTGCGCCGAGCTCGGGTCGAAGGTCAGCTCCTCCAGCGCTGCGGGGACATCGTGGTCAGAGCGCCCCCTGCATTGCATTCTGGTCGGCCCTAATACCCTCCCAGCGTGGTGGGACAGGACTGGACTGTAAGAGGCACAGGGACCGGGCTGCCTGTGGCCCCAAAGAAGCCAGGGTCATACCAGGGCAGTTATGAGGCCTGGTCCTCAGTTGTTCCTTTGAGGGAGGGGCATGGAATTTCTGGAGATTGAACCTGGCCTTTGCCGTGAGCTACACTCCAGCCTGGGCTGCTTCTGCCTCTGCCGCTGAGGCTGCAGGGATTGCAGGTCTTCTCCTCCACACCTGTACCACTAGTCACTTTCGACATGGTTTCTGGGTATTATTTTTCTCTTGAATAAACCCAGAGTCTCTCCATCCCCACCACACACACCAGTAACAGCACGCAGGTAGGGCTGCACCAGCCATGCCTGTGTGTCCTGAGGCACCCAGATGTCCTCCAGCTCTTTCTAGACAAGGCTGAGGCCTGGAACTACCCCAGCTGCAGGACATCACGCCAGTGTCCACCCCAGACCAGCCCCACCCAGTGAGCAGGAAACATCATTTCTGAATCCAGAGGGAGGGCCTGACTACAGGTGTCAGTGGTTCAAACCCAAGCCCCAGCCTCCCATCTGCCAACAGCAATGTTCTTGAGGCCAGCAGCACCTTCCCAGTGAACCCCCTGCTCTCAGAAGTCTTCCATGTGGTTACAGGGTGGCAGGGGGAGCCAGAGGTGAAGTATAAGTGCCCTCCTCAGTGATGTGAGTTGGAACTGAAGTTTCCCAGCATCGGGTGGGGCCTCCCACCAAACCCCTAAGTACCACACCCAGGCCCAGAGCCCGCCTGCTCAGTACCTGGCATCAGAGCCCTGAACATCTTCCTCCACACTTGGAATTTGAAGTCATCAGAAATGACAGGCAGCTGGATATCCAGACGGGCAGGGGGTGGTGACTCTGCCAGAATCTTCTGCAACCTAGGGGTAGGGAGGGCAAGAGAGGTACCTGTGTCGGAGGAAGGCAACCAGAAGTACTCTCCAAGACAGGGGGACAGGACAGGGCGGTGGGGAAGGAGCCTTCCAATCTCCCCACATCACACCCCAACTTCTGGAGTTTCAATTTGAGCATAGGAAGAGTACTGAAGATGGATGGGGGTGATGTTTCCACAGTGAATGCACTGATGCCGGTGAGCATAAATGTACGTGCAATGCTTAAGATGAGCCAGGCTTCATGGCACACACTTGTAATCTGCACTTGGGGGCTGAGGCAGGAGGATCACCACAAGTTTGAGGCCAGCCTGGGCTATGCAGTGAATTCACAGTCACTCTGAACTACATAGCGAGACCCTGTCACAAAAAACAAAACAATGTTAGCCCTGCTCCCGGGGCACACTGAGACAGCGATTGAGACTGGGCATGGTGGCATACCTGTAATACCAGCCCATGGGAGGCTGAAAACAGGAGGATCACTGCAAGCCCAAACTGTGTGGTAAGACCCTGTAGACCCTGTACTACATACATTTTAAAAATTCATAAGATGTATATAACAAATTTTTTAAATAATAATAATAAATTTATTTTTGCCTTTTGAGGCAGTCTCTATGTGGATCAAGCTGGCCTTGAAGCGACTACATAGCCTAGGCTGGCCTTGAACTATTAATAATCCTCCTACCTCAGCCTCCAGAGTGCTGGGACTATAGGTGTGTACCACCACACCTGGCTGTATAATTTATTTTAAAAAATAAATAAAACCCTTTTGTTGGGCTAAGATCCACATCCTTCGCCCTGCCTCATTTCCACACCAGTGTCATCTTGCCTCCTGAAGCTCTCTGCACTTGCCCCTCCCTCTACCTATCCTGCTGTTTCTCCTGGTCTGTCACGCTAACACCAGTTCCTTCCTACAGAATCCATCTGAGATCTCCAGTCCTCAGCAAAGCCCCCATCCACCTCTGTCCGCATCACAGCCAGAGCACATAGTGACACCTGTGCCCCACCACATACACACACACACACACACACACACACACACACACACACCTGGTTCACAACAGCAGCCATACCCACAGGTAAGGACCAGGTCTAATTTGTTTCTTTGCATGAGTTCAATCCCTGGTTCCAGCCCCCCCCCCAAAAAAAAAGTATGGAAAGCAGGAAGGCACATGGTGTGTGTATGGATGGTGGCTAGCTGCTGTGACTACAAGGCTGGGGAAAGGAGCACAGCCAGGTTGGTCTTACCTGCTTGTCACCAGGCAGTATTTCTGGAGAGAGAAAAAGAGAACAGAGGTGAAGAAAGCTCACAAGACTCTGGACACTACTGAGGATGGGATGGGCAACCAGGAATGTGGGGTCAGGAAAAGTCAGAAAAGCCAAAAGGAACCCAGGACTCAAGGCCACCCCTAGGCTTGTTCCTTCCTGTGAATTAGGAAATACTATCCTCTCCCCAAGGAACTCATATTCCTCTGTTAAAAGATTGTCCTACAAAGTATATATAAACCTATATTCAGTGTAATGCGACTATGTCCACTTGGGGATAAGTGTCCATGTGTAGTGTCCAGTGTAAGCATGGTCCTGAGGCTCAGGTCCTGACTATGTGGCCCTAGCTCCTTCCTGCCCCTTGCTGGGCCTGAGCTTCCATCTGACAATGAGATGAAGTCCCTGGAGCCTGAGCCATTGGCCCAGGCATCATCGGGGCTCACCATGAGGAATTCTGTCTGTGGTTTGTCAGCCACCTCCTCCAGCACCTTCTGCATCTGCCGCAGCTGCTCCAGATAGGAGCCCAGGCCTGCCAGCTCCCGCCGCAGGGCAACCTGGGCTTCACCCTGGACCCGTTCTGCCTCCTGGTCCAGCGAGCTTTCCAAGGAAGCCAGGAACATCCGCATCTTGCCCAGCTGCTCCCCAACAGCCCCCCGGAACTGCCGCACTGTCTCCTGTAAGAGGAGGAAAGCCAAAGCATTTGGTGGGACGTCCACAGCCTGGACCCTGGGCCCAAGCCCCTGGGGCACGTTACCTCCACCTCCACCATCTGGTGCTCCAGCAGGGCCACGCTCTTCTCCTTGCGCGCGCATGCCTCCTGCAGCTGCAGTTGCTGCTGTGGGAGCTGAGTCTGGAAGCCAGAAGGAGAAGCGACAGAGATGCTGACCAACCCAAACTCACGTTGCTCTCTACCCACAAAACTGCCCTCTGAAGCTCAGACTCAACGGCGACTTCTCTTCCAGCAGTGTCTTACGCCCTTTTCCATGTCCCAAACCATAGGGGTCCCCTAATGTCCAGCAGGACTGCATCACTGGGGGAGTCCTGGAATCCAGATGGTCCCTTCCTGACCCCATAGCTTCCAGCCTTAGTTTCCCTGTTGGTGGGATACAAGTACCGCCTCAACAAACCAGTGCCGCCACGCCCCTGGGGGAGACTGAGAGAGCCAGTGTTTATAAGGAGTCCCCACCTCGCGGGTGCCACAGGGCCAGCCCAGGGCTCCTCCCCTTGGTGGCGCCTCCACCTAGTCCCAGCTGGGCTCGACTGCAGTCCAGAGGTTGGGGAAGAAGCGAGGCACCATCCCAAACTAATGCCAGGGATGGTGGAGCTGCCCCAAAGCCACCAGAGCGTCCCATGGGAGACACTGGACCTCACTGACAAGCTGGTCCCCTCTCCTGCAAGACCTTCGGTGGCACCCATGGCTGAAAACGGACACCTTCCAGGCAGCTGAGCTGCTTCTGGTGGGCGTTGCCGTCCTCCCCTGCTAGACTCAGTCCCCCTTCCTTTTCCATCCCTTCTTTCTATGCCTCTGCGCTTCCACCCCACCCGACCCCACCCCACCCCGGGGCCCCAGCAGACTGGATCCCGTGGTTCCGTTCCACAAGTTTTGTTCTCTGTCCACAGATATAGATGGAGGATGTTGTGAATGCTGGGGTCAGCCACACGGGGAAGTCTGGGCTGGGCGGGCTTCCCCTGAGAAGGGTTCTGCAGTGGGGTAGGAGTCTACCAGGCTGGAGGGAGAAGGGCTATGAGCATGAGAACAGGAGGAGCCACTGAGGAAGCCCCACGTGCTGCGGAATAAAGACAGCTTCTTCCGCACAGGGATGCCATCTCCCACCCCTGCACTCCCGCCCAGCCTGCTCCCCTGGACACATCTTCCTGGAACCGCACCGGCGGCCCCCTACAGGTCCCCTGCTCTGTCCAACTATCCAGCCCATCCCCAGCCAAGGCTGCACCTTGAGCCGCGCATGGGCCTCAGCGGCAGGCAGCAGGCGATGGCCGCGGTGGGAGCCAAGTGAGGCACACACGCCGCACACGAGCGTGCGGTCCTGCTCACAGTAGATGCTCAGTGGGTCCAGGTGCTCCTCGCAGTGGCCCTGGGGCACCTGCGCCAGGCCTTCCACCAGGCGCGACAGCTGCAGGTTTGTGCTGAGCGTCTGTGGCCTCGTGGGGGCCTGGCAGCTAGGGCAGGGCACCGTGCCTTCGGGAGCAGGCTCCCCTCCCACGCGGCCCAGGCAGGCGCGGCAGAAGCTATGGCCGCACTCGAGGGTCACAGGCGCCTCAAACAACTGCAGGCACAGTGGGCAGGACAGCTCCTGGTACAGGAGGCCGGGTGCAGCTGACATGGTGACCTGGAGGAGGAGGAGCCATCAGGGAGGCCACCGGGCAGTGTCCCACTCGCCGCTGGGTCTGTGCCCCACATGGAGGGGCCCCAGCCTGCCCTACCACGCATCCCACACTGGATCAGACTCTGGATTGGCCAAAGGGGAGAGGGACTCCAGCTCCTTCCCCAAGACAGCCTCCCCACCCTTCTCAGGCCCCAGTAGGCCCCTCTAGGAGCTCCAGTTCCTAAGCCCAAGCCTAGGTTCCAAGAATCTAGACTCCCCAACCCCAGCCCTCTCCTCTCTAGGAGCACCCCCTGCCCACCCCTACACCTCAAGGCCCACAGGACTCACAGCCATTAGGCCAAGAGACTCCCCAGAGGACCAGAATCAGGCCTCACCGCGGCGGTCAGAGGTGCAGGGCAGGCACAGAGCAAGGACAGCAGTGGACACTGGGGAGACAGACACACCCAGGAGGGAGGACAGACCCACTGGGGTGGAGCCATGCCCTAGCGCTATATTTAACTACTATGCCAGCTCCTCATGTCACTTCTGGAATCTGCTCTAAAAGTGAGCGCTGAGCCTGTCTGCCAAGCATCTCATGTCAGGGCCACCTGTCCTGGCCCATCTATGTCTTCTCACAGACCCAGCCTGAAGGCAGCACTCAGAGCCAGTGGGGGGACAGAAATGACACACACTCGGCAAGTGGGGCGGGCTCCCCTCCTCCCCTTTGTCCTTCTGCACAGCTCTGGCTTCCTCCCCAGCACCTGCAGCTCCTCCTCAGCTGTCCAAGGTCATTTTCAAGCCCTCAGCTTGCCCAAACCATGCTGGCAGAATCATCCACACAAGACCTGAAAGATTTGCCTCCAGAGACCAGGGAGGGCACTTTCTTCCCAGTGCCCAACACAGCCCTGGGCCTCCCTGTACACCTATCTCTCCATCTCGCCTAAATCTCATTCCCCCACGCTTCCAGACACACATCACTCATCGTTCATTGCTCGGACCTGTGTCTTACCCGTCTTTCCCTTGTTCCACAAGAACTTTACACTTGTACCCACTTTGCCTGGAAGGTATTTCAAACCCAGATATTGCACAGTGCCCTCCCTTTTCTGTTCAGACCTGTCTTCAATAACACCTTGTCAGTAAGGTCTTTTCTATGCTCACCCATTTTTTTCTTTTTTTTTTTTTTCCCTCCCATTTTTTTCTGAAACACTCCCACACTATTTTACCCTCAATCCATTCTGCCTTAGTTTCCCAAGTAAAGGGGATTCTGAGTGGCCCTCCATATCTGGGGGTTCCCAAAGTTTTGTTGGGTTTTGTTTGTTGTCATAGTGCTGAAGATTCAAGCCAGGGCCATCACACTGAACTACATTCTCAGTCCTTTATATTTATTTTATTCATTTGCTTTTACTTTATTTTGCTTATTTTTGGAAAATGCTCTTTCTAAATTGCTAAATTGCCCAAGCTGGGTTTGAATTTAGTACCCTTCTGCCTCAGTCTCCCAAGTACTGGGATTATACCTGGCTCATTCTACACACATAAATCTTATATCATCCCAATATCTGCCTTCTGTTTTTTCTTGGTAACACTATCACCATCTGACATGAAATATTTTAATTTTGGGGTTTATTGTCTGTCTTCTCCTACAAAATATAAGTTTTAGGGGTTGGGGAAATGGCTCAGTAGAATAAGCACTTCCCTGGCAAGTGCAAGGGTCTGAGTTCAATTCCCCCGTTCCGCAAAAAAAAAAAAAAAAGCCCCCTGACCCATTTCTGTTTTATTAGGGGCAGAACTATTTGGCTGGTTGGTTTTCGAGGCAGGATCTCCCTAAAGTGCCCCAGCTGGCCTCAAATTCGTGACCCTTTTGCCTCAGCCTCTTGGTGCTGAGATTACAGGCTCTGGGTTTCAGTTTCTGTTTCTGGCTCTTAATCTTCCCTTTGGACTCTCTCTGCCTCGC
>PVKA01028372.1:0-29467 GCA_004027165.1 Ctenomys sociabilis
TTCTATCTTGGCTGACTTTTGCATGTTGCATGCAGCCTGCTACTGAGATGCCAGAAGTTGTGGTTCAGAGATGGTGAATTTTGTCTCTTGTTTTTTTTTGGGCAGAACCGGGGATTGAACTCAGGGCCTTGTGCTTGCCAGGGAAACACTTATTCCACTGAGCCATCTCCCCGGCCCTGAAAGTTTTTTTAATAAAAAAATTTCTTTTGTTTTTCTTTTAGTGCTGTAGTCAAACAAAGAACTTTGCTCATGCTAGGCAAGCGCTCTAGCTGATGTGAATTTTAGTTGTGGTAAAATACATTTCACATATATATAACTATCTTCACAATTTCAAGATGTAAGCTCAGTAATGTCAACTTTTTATGACTATAACTAAATAGATGACATAAATAGTTGGAAAAAAATGTTTATTTTGGCCCACAGTTTTTGGTGTTTTGGTCCATGAACACCTGGACCAAACACTGCTGTGTGCTGAAGTGAAGCTGAGCTTTATGGCAGAAAAGTGGTGGAGCAGAGCTGATTATTTTAGGTTATCCAGGAAAGAGAGACAGGGAAGGGGCCAGAGGGGGTGGAAGAAGCCAGGGGTCAGATAAAGACCTCAAGGTTGAACCCTCGGGATATACTCCCTGACTAGGCCTAACATTTTGATTCTGTGACAAATCCACAGATAGAGGTAGAGCCCTTGTGATCCAATCACCTCTTCCAAGCTCATCAGCCCCAAAGCCTCCAGCAGATCCCAAGCATAACAAGTATATTCACTGTTCTTCACCAACATCCAGAGCTTTTTTGTTTTGTGAAATCTCAACTCTGTGTCTATTAAACAACTCCCCTCTTCCCCCTTCCCAAAGACTCTAGTAAACTACCATTTTAACTTTATATTCCTATAAGTTTGACAACTGTAGATGTCTTATATAAATGGAACAGTCTGAAAAAACTTTGTTTTAACTCTTCATCCTGAGCCTGGCTTAGACCAAGACTATGACCAAAGCAATTTTACTGATTACATAGTGTTGAGTTTAGAAAGCTGACTGGATCATTTTGGAAGTTACAGCAAAAAAACACAAATGGTCAAGACTGTGGGTGAAATCAAATGTGATTATGAGAAAGGCCATGATTTAGCTATGTTGTCATGAACTCCTTGAAACTGGCCAACTACATATACAATGGTAAAATGAGGAAGAGGATGATCAGAGATCCCAGGTAGAGGGCTTGATGGCATCACGTGACATCTACACTCTTTCTCAAAAGGGAGAGATGGTGTGCTGGATTGACAACTGGTGCTCAACTTATAACACCTGGCTGAACTGAACTAGTGTGGTGCTGGGTGTGGGAAGCCCACCCGTGGATTGTGGCCAGCAGCATAAGAGGGAGAACTGGGGAAGTGTAGAAGCTGTTCAGAGCTGTTAGAGCTGTTGGTTTTCTTGGGGCTGCTGTTGGTTCTCCTGGAGGACCTTGTCATGCTGGCTTTCCTGATGAACTTCGCTGTTCTCATCACCAAGGGAACTCAGGACTTGGTGTCACTGAGGATGGCTGTGGTTCATTTTTGGTGAGTTCTGGTCCTTGTTTTGAGTGTCACTTCCTGGTTCCAGAAAGGAAGACGGTGCATAGCTCAGTCTTCTGGAGAAGCTTGTCACACATCTTCATTAGAGGAGCCTGGGACCTCACTGTTGCTGAGGTCCTTTGCAGGGCAGCTCTGGTTCTTATATTGTGGCTCTAGTTCATATCTCTCAGCCTGCTAGCACAGGTCCTTTGTCCTATTGGCAAAGAATTTCTAGCTTCCTCCACTGAACTTTAGGCCTCAGCACAGATATGCATGAGACATTGTTGTGGGCTCTTGGCCTCCAGTTGGACTCATGGTGGGCATTGTTACGGCTGTATGTCTTTGGCTGGTCTCTTGCCAGACATTATCATTGGATCCAGGCCCCTAAGCTGTATTCTTTGGTCTTAGTGCACACACAGATTTCCTGCTCTCTTTCTCTCAAAGACATATTTCTTTTTTTCATATTCTTGTTAAAATATTTTTTTCTTTTCCTTTTTTTTTTTTTTGCTTCTCCCATAATGTTTATTTTTTTTTGTTCGTTTTATTGAAATACAAACGTCAATGAGACAGTTTTAAGATACCTTGGCAAGATGGATTTGATAAATTAATACATTGCAAACTGTTTTAATAATGTTTTGGTATCATAGAAGGTGCATACATGATATTATACTTACAGACATTATTTTTTTTTCTTACAGACATTATTGTAGCATATGACTCATCAGGAAAGAGAGTGTAGCTGTTTGTGTATCTTATTTTTTACACCTGAATTACATCAAAGATTCAATAATTAATACTTTCTACCTTGTTATTTCTCAAAGACATATTTATTCAGTGTCATGATCATGCCATTACATGTAGCAATCAACGGCATGCGTACAAAAAAAAGGTCTACATTAAAACCCTTTGTTGGAATGCTTTACATGTTCCACAGAACAGAAACTAAAATAACCTGTTACACAATTAGTCACAAATACAGTTCTCAAATGTTTGCCCATATGCATGAGTATTGTCTAAAACATATTTTCTTTGTAGCAGATAGGCCCTGACACTACTGTGTTTAGCTGAGTTCACAAATTTGTTTGTAACCTGTAGCGTCCCTGTCACTTCTCTGGTTCTCCTCTCTTGCTAAGCTTTGTATCCTGGAAGTGTTTAAAACCTCTGTCACTGCCATAGCCACTGCTGCTGCTGGATCCACCATAGCCACCTTGCTGTGGTTTGGTAAAATATTGGCCTCCATCACCACAGGGCCCAGAGCTTCTGCCTCCAAAGTTTCCTCCCTTCATGGGACCAAAATTTGAAGACTGACTGTTGTAATTGCCAAATTCATTATAGCTTCCACCACCTCCATAATTGCTTCAATCATTACCAAATCCATTGTAGCCATCTCCACTGCCACCATATCCACCCCACCATGGCTGCCACCAAAGCCACCTTGACCACTGAAGTTTCCTCCACTACCAAAACTATCATTGCCACCAAAACCACCTCCATAACCACCACCAAAATTTCCAGAACCACTTAGACCTCTTTGGCTAGATGAAGCACTAGCCAACTTCTGCTTCAACAGGGCTTTCCTCACTTCACAGTGTGGCTGTTCACAGTGTGGTATTTTTGAATGACAATCTTATCCACAGAATCATGGTCATCAAAGGTTACAAAAGCAAAGCCCCTCTTCTTTCCACCACTTCAGTTGGTCATAATTTTGATCACTTCAACTTTTCCATATTGTTCAAAATAATTTCATAGGTGGTGATCTTCAGTATTTTCTTTAATGCTACCAACAAAGATCTTCTTCACTGTTAAGTGGCCACCTGGTCTTTGAGAATCTTCTCTTGAGACAGCTCTATTTGGTTCCACAAGTCTTCCATCCACTTTGCGTGGCCTTGCACCCACAAGGCTACATCCACCTCCTCCACAGTGGCATAAGTGACAAACCTAAAGTCCCTGGAACACTTTGTGCTTGGGTCTTTCATTACCACACAGTCTGTGAGTGTTCCTCTTTGCTCAGAATGGCTCCCCAGACTCTCATCAGTTTTTTCAAGGCTCAGCCCTCTGATGAAGAGCCTCCATAGCTATTTGGGCTCCTTGAAAGACTCTGACTTAGACATTACAGAAGTCAGAAGGGAGACTGATGATGCTTCCTCTGCAGTGTCCGCCAGCAGGAAGGTCCTGCACTGTCTTTGTATACGACTCTTAGGGTGAGTATCATAAAATAATTATTATATATTGTATGTTCTGTGTTGTTTCTGCTTGCAAACTCCAAACCACAATAGATGGGTAGAGGTGGTGCTGTTGGAGCATGCAGAGATAAACATTCACTAAAAGTCTATGACACACTTCCTGGTTTTTCATATAAGTTGTCTAATTTTAATCCTCACATTAATTTTATAAAGCCTATCATCGTGGTACCTGTTTTACCACTGAGGAAAATGGCATTAAAACAGTGGACTTCATTGCCCAAGTTTTCAAAGTGAATCAATGGCAGAGATGATCTTTCATCTTGGTTTGGTTCTACCCTTCTTTCTGTCATGTTGGAAGTAGCAGTGGCAATATATTTATCACCTATTTTATCCTTGTATTAGAAATGTTCAAACTGAGTTACAGTCATTTAGCTTAAGTAATTTTTGTAAATCAGACATTTAACACATGATAGAAGTAAGACTTGAAGTCAGGAGATTGTTAGAAACAAAGAAGCAAATGTCTGCCAGAGTTGGAGTTACCTTTATACAAAGGCTTGCAAAATTACAACGGTTAAAAAAGATCTCGATAGATGGGAAATATGCATTGCAGAGAGAATATAAGTATTGTGACCTATGACAATGCTTTCTTCTCAGGCAATGAAGGTTGGGGGATCATTTCATGAACGCCCTTGGATGGTCCACCAAAGAGTTTGTTCTTCATTTGGTAAGCAATCAGTGATTTTTTGAAGAACCTTGGCTGAAGGTGATCAGAGTTTGTGCTTTTAGAAAAATCAATGCATACATTAGAAGGTGAAGCAACTGAATGCAAGCACTCTTTCAACATTACTAAAATTGGAGTGGCTTTATTGCCTCTCTGCATTACCTTGACCTTTTCCTAATACCAATTGGGAAGCCTACTGTTACCTAACATTTAATACAAGGCACACTTCCCCTCAGAGGCATTTGAATAGGAAGGCTTAGATTGCAAATCTTTTGCATACACTACACAAAAGAAGGCATGTTCATACTATGTCAGTAAGCCAGAACAATGGCTCAGTGAAGACTGAAATGTACAATCCTGCATGCTGTTTTTTAGGTGAATTTCAAGGAAAGGAAAACTATGTTGTAAGGAAGTTTATACATATTTTAGATGTGTCTACCTGTGCGCATGTGTGTGTATATATGTAAGGACTCTGCAACATGGCTATTTTGTTATTTCTGTCATATTCTTCTTGCTAACACTAGAGGTCACTCAGATCCTGTCTTTAATTTAGTTTTGCCATAGTTCATTCAGAAACATCTGAATTCCTGGTGTGGACTTGTGTTTTTCTTTATGAATTATACAGTTTGCTTCTCTTAACCTGCTAATGTTAGTTTGTAGCACTCCCTATTACACTGATAGTTTAATTGACAAATTAACTTTGCTAGTTTGCCAGATACTGGCACAAATGAGATTTTTCTTCATCTTTTCAATGGTTGGTGTCAGCAATACAGACGCAGGGTGATTGGATGCAGAACAGTTCTAATTTCAGAAAAATCAATGCTTTTGCCCTCTGTGCTCAACTGCATTTCTTTACATGTTATATGTTCAGTCACGTAAGATGGACTCTGTCTTTGTGTTCAGTTTATTTTACACATTTTTGATAGGCATGTGTAAATATTAGCTGCTCTTTTACTAATGGGGATGTCTATTCAGCTTTTAATATTTAATGAAATACATAGTGTATGCAAGTCAGGTGTTGAGAACACAGAGGTGAGAGATAACTAGATACAACTAAGTTGGCTTAGTCTACTCATTCTCCTAAACTCGAAAATGCTGTGAGGGTAGGAATGCGTGGCTTCAATTCTTCAAGCACAAATTTAGTAAACTGAGAGCATGGTGACACATGCCTTCAATCCTGGGTAATTTTAGGAGGCTGTGGCAGGAAGGTTATAAGTCTGAAGTCAGCCCAGAAAACTTGTCTCAAAGTAAAATAAATGAAAAGGTCTGGAGATGTAGATTAGCACCACCAAGGTTCAGTCCTTATACTCTCTCTCTCTCTCTCTCTCTCTCTCTCTCTCTCTCTCCCTCTTCCCCCCCCCTCTCTCCAGGGAAAAGAGGGTGACTGTTTTCTTTGACTTCTTCCGTGTTCCCTTCTTCTTTGCTCTCTCCCAGTTATGCTGAGGGCTTCCCGTTCTTTGGTCTTTATGTTGTTAGCATGTAAATGACATCTGGAGGGAAATAATTTTTCTGGCATCTGCACCTGTGTGGCTGCTAAGACACTGGTGATCAGAGTTCTTGGCAACGAGGAATTTCTTCATGTGGTTTTCACAACATACTTGACTGATAGCATTTTGTTGTTGTTGTTGTGGAACTGGGGATTGAACTCAGGCCCTTGCACTTGCCAGGCAAGTGTTTATTGTACTGAGCTGTCTCCCCGGCCTCAACTGATACGTTTTGTTATGAACCTAAAGTTGTTCTCTGAGTGGGACTTATAGGAAATCATCTGCTCTTTCTCTAGTTTCTTCTGTGAAAATTTCTTAGGATTGGGAAGACCATACTACAGACAAATGCAGCAAATTTTAGTGTGTGTCAGAATCAACTAGAGAGCTTATTTATTGATGTAGTTTAGTTATATAGACTAATTGGCATATCTGTACATATGTATAACATACTGTGATCGTTTCTCCCTCATTATTTCATTTTCTCTTTCCTCCCCATATCTCTCCATCCCTCCTTTCTTTTCTAGTAGTCTTCCACTTTTATGTTCTCTCTGTCTCTGTGTGTCTGTCTGTGTGTCTGTCTCTCTCCTTTGTTCCTTATATAGAACAAAACATGCAGTATTTAGCTTTCTGAGTCTGGTTTATTTCACTTAATACAATGGACTCTAGTTGCATCCATTGTCCTGCAAATGGCTTGGTTTTGTTCTTATTTATGGCTGAATAATAGTCCTCAGTGGATATACACCATATTTTTTTTTAATCCTATTGATGGACACCTAGGCTATTTCCATAGCTTAGATATTGTAAGTTGTGTTGCAATGACTAGGATATGCAGGTTTCTCTGCAATATATTGACTTTAATTTTTTGGACTGTTAGATCCAGTAAGGAGTGTTAGATCAACTTTTTACTTCTTTGGGAACTTAACTAGGAGTATTTTAAGAATATATATATTTTTTGGTGAGGAACAAGGGATTGAACTCAGGCCCTTGCACTTGCCTGGCAAGTGCTTATTCTACTAAGCCATCTCCCTGGCCCCCAAGAATACATGTTAAGAATAGTTTAAGAAAAGACTTTAAGAACACTTTTAAGAACATTTTTGGCCCACATCTTCACAGCTTCTGACTCAGCTGGTCTAAATGAAGCTTGACAAAGTATGTTTCTAATAATATCCCAGATAGCGCATAAGCTTCTGATCCTGGGATACTTTATTTTATTTATTTATTTTTTTTGTCCTTTTTGAGACAGGGTCTCACTATGCAGTTCAGGCTGGCCTTAAGCTCACTTTGTAGCTCAGGCTGGTCTCGAACTCACAACAATCCTCCTGCCTCAGCCTCCTGAGTGCTGGGATTACAGGCCTGCGCCACCACGCCTGGCCCCTGGGATACTTTATGAATTACTGATCTAGAGAGTAGACCAGTACACTGGGAGCTTGGAAACTCAACTTCTAGTTTTAGTTTTGTCATAAACTCATTGTGTAAGAAAAGTGCTCATCTTATATGAGATTAATACTTCACCAGTGTGCTTATAACTCCACTATTCATTTCAAAAATAATTGCAATGTAGCATTTATGGGAATTGTTTTCCTTCTTACCTTCTGTTTTTCCACATCACTTTGGCTTTAATCTAACCTATCTACTTGGAGTTCCTTGAAGGCATTACCCTCTTCCTTGTCTGATTCTTTGTTTTTGAATATGTTGTGTCCTAGATGCCTCCTTTCCCACTGATTGACATGTCAGTTTACTACTAATTTCTCAATACCAGTTTAACAGTCATAATTGAGAAGCTTTATGGAACCTGAATCTGCCTGCGTCTAATGGCTTCTCATGTTATCTTTTTTTCTCTCTTTTATTTATTCTTGTGTTATTTTGAACACAATACTTTTCATATCAACATGAGGACAGTTTTTGTTTCATTGGACAACTAGTTCAGAGGAGACAGTCTTCTTCAGTGTGTCCCTGTTAGCTAGCAAACTATTAGCACAAAGCCAGAATGCAATAAATGTTTAGCGCATGATTAAATCTATGTATCTGCTTTCTTTTCTAATTGTGAGTTCTTAGATACAAATTTTGACTATTTTTGCTTTTTGAAGAAATTCACCTCTTTCCATGTTATATTTAAAATTTTAATGAATGCCAAACTGCATAAAATTGAAAGTACTACGATGAGAATTTATGTCTTAAAATATCTCTACATTCTAACTGCATATGAACTTTGTAGTTTTACACCATGCAGTTATTATAATTTAATCTGATTTTAATAATATTTAGCATTTAGAAATGCTTTTCATGGCAGGAACTGCACTAAGTGCATTTCAGGGACCCCCCAAATTTTTATAATGACATACAATGTGGGTTTCAGGTTATCTTTATTTTATAGAGTGAAATTCTGAGGTTTGACTAAGTGAAGTCACAATTTAGTGATGGATCTGGGATTCACACTCATTAGATTATTACAATTCAAGAAGGGAAAACATGTCATCAGTGAAGTGGGCTGCAAAGCATATGTATATATTTTTGAGACAGGTCTTGCTATGGAGTTCAGGCTGCTCTTGTGCTCACTTTTTGTAGCCTTCAGGCTGGTCTTGAACTCGCAGTGATCCTCCTGTGTCAACTTCCCAAGTGCTGGGATTAGAGGTATGCACCATCATGCCTGGTTTGTAAACATATGAATAGAAGATGAATATGACATTTATTATAGTATTCAGAGAAATCAGTGCAAAGAAGAGACAGTGAATGTCCTCCTTCCAGAAATAACAATGGAAATGTTGGATATCTAATAAAGATGGAGACAAGTTGTCTAGGGTTGTCCTAAGATAGAGTGACTTGAAGCTTTGATCTTGTGTCACTTGATGGCAGCAGATGTAGACACCCATGTCATATGTCACTGGTCCTCTGGTGCAGCTCATCCAACATAATTCCTGTTCTATTGTTAGGTTGTCAAAAACTGAGGCTAAATGGAAGTAGTTGCTCTTTAATGAATCGATTCTTCCACGTTCTTCCTATTCCTTGGGCCCTGGTTTTTCAAGGCCAAGAGTTGGCAAACAAGTGATTTTACTCATGGGTTGGTGGAAGCATTTGCTCGCATGGTCTCATAGTTCTGCAAATATCACATCCAAACAGGAAGCAATTTTATTCTGAACCCATTCTGTCTAAAGGTAGTTTTCATCATCAGCTTAATTTGGGCACCAGATTTTTCTAAATAAGACCTGGGTTTGAGTTGTCATTAATGACTTTACCCCCAATAACTTGACTCTTTTTAATCTAATGACTCACAGTGTCAAGGTCCAGCCACATGTTCCCATACCTCGTAGAACTGACTGTGATACAAAGCCCCAATGTTGGGTACTATGCACGGAATCTAATTCATGTGTTGAAACTCCAATCGCCAATGTGTTGGCATTTGGCAGTGGAGATTGTGAAGGTAAGCAGAGTTAGATAATTAGGGTTCAGTGTCAAGATTAATGGCCTTATAAAAAGAGGAAAGTAAGGAGACCCCTCACTCTGTCTGTGATGATACAGCTGGGTGGCCACCATCTATAAACCAGGGAAAGGGTCATTGAGAGACACCTACGTGGGCTGACACCATGATCTGAGATTGCTGGCCTCTAGAATGATGGGAAATAAATGTTTGTTACCTAAGCCATAAACCACGTTCTCTTTTTAAGCCCAAACTGACCAAGATGCAGGAAGTTGATTCTGAACGTGATCACAGAAAACAGAAATATGAGAGTAAGTGGTAAGCGAGGAAATAAAGCAATAAAGTGTGTTAATGAGCTGGTGGCTGCTTAGACTCATCTCACTAAAGGAAGAGGAAGTCTAGACATTTATTCATGGGCTTCCATCTCCCTTAAGGCAAGGATTATTTTTGGGAGGCATGCCTTCTCCATGTATGTTGTATAGTCTCATGGGCCACACTGCTCTCCTAAATTTTCTGGTTGAGAGGCATCATGGGACATTGGGGAAAAGTGCCGAAGCATACCCCACACTGGGGCTGACATCAGGTGGGCCGAGGGGCAGTGGCACATCTTATCACAGTTGTCTGCCTCAGGGTATAGAAAAAGTTCCTTTTTCTCACTTTGAGTTGCTTAAAATGATTTAATGGTACAAATAATGTAAATCCCTTTCTTTTTAAATTATTTTTTAAGGAGAGTACACATTAGAATTAAAAGGGAAAAATTACAAGTGCTACAAAATTTCACTTAACAAAGTAATATGAAATTCACAGTATTTGCTGTAATACATGGCATTGTCTTCCAACCAGTTATTTGTATTACCAGATATAGGCATGTAAAATTGGAAGAAGAAAAAGAAAAAAGGAAATAAATGTGTAAGAAATTAAGAAGACAAAAAGGAAAAACACTTAAATAAAGGAGACAAAACAAAGCATTAACTGCTTCTTTCCATAGACCAACAGATATGCACAGTACAGTTGTCCAAACCATGTTTTTTTTCATGGACAGGTTGAATCTCTTTTCCCAACCCTCTCCCCTGTTCTTCTCCTCAACTCAGTAACTCTTTCCGATTGAATAAGTTCATTCTCTTTTACCAATGTCTATTGTACCCTACAGGTTCCATTCTCCTCTCTCAGATTCTCACATTAAGAAGACAATATGATGTTAAAAAAGGTTTCTTAGGAAGAATGGCCAAAGTGATGGAATAATTTATTCTGTACAAATTCCTTTTTAAGTTTCTAGATGATTTTTGCTGTTTTGAGATATTATAATCACATGAAGTGATGCTACATTTAATTTTGTTAGTAGTGCCAATCTCTCTTCATTAATGAACTGGCCTAATGTCAATTTTTGGAAAGTTTTAAAAGGACTTAAAAAACCTTCCAGTTTAAAACCTCAGTTTTTGTTTTTGTTTATTTATTTTTGAGCTAGGGTCTTGCTATATTAATCAGATAGGTTTTAAACTTATGAGCTAATGAGAAACTGCTACCTCAGCCTTCTGAGTACTTGAGACTCTGGGCCTATGCCACCATGCCTGAATAAAACCTTTGTTTTAAAATTCGTTAATGAGGGCCAGCCAGATAACTCAGCAGATTAAAGTATCTGCTTAGGTAGATGTAGGGGTTGGTGGTTCAATCCACTGCCTGCTGTGCCAGCCTTGCTTCTGCCCCAGGGCATGGCGAGCTGTTGACTGAGCATGTGGGAAACCCTGTAATTTGAAACCCTGTAATTTTAGTGCTTGGAAGGCTGAAAACAGGAGAATCACTACAAGTCCAATCTGTGTAGTGAGATCTTATAGTCCCTGTAGACCTTGCACTAAACAAAATTCATTAGTGAATTATCATTGCTAGATTGGTCATTGCATAGGAATAGGTGAGCACAACACCAGAAAATGATATGCATTCAATATAATAGTATTCAGAATATTTGATTAAGAATTATCTTATATCTTATTGCATTAAATAAAAATTAAATAGTAAAGTTTTTTAAAAAAATTATTTTAATTTTAATTTTTTGGTACTGGGGATCAAACTCAGGACCTTCTGCTTGCAAGGTGGGCGCTTATACCACTGAGCTATCTCTCCAGACCCCTAAATAAAAATATAAAGAAGAAAACTGCATAAACAATAACATCCCACTCCTAAGTAGCCATTGTTACTATATTTCATAATTGTTTTCCAAACTTCTTATTCAAGATGTAAGTGATTTTTTTTTTCTTTTTGCTAACAAATACCTGTTCCCTACTGAGTGGCAGGTAAGGAAACTAGTATTTATTGAATGCTTTTTTGTTGCTATTCACTGACTTGGATAGTCTACACTTCTTCCTTAATCCATCAGCCCCTTCAGTGTTTGTTTTC
Source organism: Ctenomys sociabilis (assembly GCA_004027165.1). Taxonomy (NCBI): domain Eukaryota; kingdom Metazoa; phylum Chordata; class Mammalia; order Rodentia; family Ctenomyidae; genus Ctenomys; species Ctenomys sociabilis. Next base: position 11,735 of record PVKA01028372.1, read on the forward strand.
AGGAAGCCACCAGCTCAACCCCTGAGGTCAGCCTCCTTGTGTTGGTTACTGTGAGAGTCTGTCCCCAGGCATCCAACGTGGGCTTTGTCTTCCACAGCCTTCAAGTGAGGAAGTCACAAAGGTTAAGGGCAGCCTGGGAAATGCTGAGATGTGTTTTTTTTTTCTTTTTTTCTGATGGAAATGAAAATGAAACAGGGAGAAGCTGGAGGAAAGAAACTGTATTAAAGCAATGGAAGCTCCTTAAATTTGTTTTTCTCTCAGCACTGTGCAAGGTCTGTTTTCCTCACTTTTTAACCATCCTTTACAACCTTGCTCATCCCCAACATGTAAATCAGTTTCCTTTGGATTTGTGTGATGGCTTTGCTTTGTATTTTCATTAGTGTTTTGGCCGCATTACCAAATATGGAAACAATTGTGCTGTACCCCCAGCTCCTTCTAGATGTCTTTTTTCCTTCCTTTACCTTTGATTTCTTTATGTAACTAAATAAAACCTGTTCTCCTATGTCCTGCTTCTCCTGTCTCTTCTCTTCTTCAATTCAGGATTTTAATTTGAAGATGGTTATTTTTAGCCTTGCTCTCCAAGTTGCCTATCCTCTGTCCTGCCTACACTGCTGATTACTGATAGGACATCTGACTGTGGGAGGTCTGCACAGTCTGCAAACATTGCAGACCAGAGAGATTGAAAGGGGCTGCAGCTGGTAGAGACCACTTTGAGACTGGGAAGCAGAAGTTTGTCCAGATATTGGCCCTTTCTGTGAAGTTTTCCAACTACACCTCTGTAGTGTGTAGGAAAGTAGACACAAAACAACCCTTCTTGGGACAACTTGGGATTCAGCAGTGGGCTTAGCAGACCTGACTTCAAAATTGTAGATTCTGAGGTCTAGGATTAATTTTGAAACTATGTTGGAGAAGAGGCAGAAGGTGGCCCAAGCCACAGGTGATCCAAGTAGGATTCATTTTGCATACAAGCAGAGGCCCCAATCCAATCCCCAGCAAGCTGTAAGTGGTGGTAAATGTGTTGTGCTCAGTCTGTATTTTTATTATTGTTATTCAATTGCATATTCAACATTTATTATATATTTAACATGCAACTGAATATTATAAATTTAATTGGACAATGCACATTAAAATATATAAACACTATATGCCAAGAGGTATTTTAAATTTCTCACAAATATCAGGTAATTTATTTCTCATAGCAGCCTTAAGAGCTGGATTCCAGTGTTATTCCCATTTTATAGATGGGGACACTTCCAGGTTAAATTGCTTGTTCAGCCAAGCATGGTGGTGCATGCATGTTTTCCCAGCATTTGGGAGGCTGAGGAGGGAGGACTGAGGTCAGCCTGAACCACACTGTAGTGTAGAGACCTTGTATCACCTGCCAAAAGGGAAAAGAAATAAACACAACACAACACCTGTTGTAACTCAAAAATCAGATGACAACGAGGCAAGTCCAAAAGAAAAGAAGCACTTTATTTTAGGTGGTACCCACCGGGTAGCCTCTCCATGCGAGAAGGAGGAGGGCCCCCCGAGGGCTGGGCAGCAGGGCATTTATGCTCAAAAACCACAGGCTGGGAGGGGTAAGCAAGCATCGTCACAGAAGCTAAAATGGCTGTTAGGGGAGTACGGGGACAATTTTGATTGGGGGAAACATTTTCAAATTTGGGCTAGGACACGTACATTGGGAGGGGTCAGCAAGCATAGCTACGTGAGGAGCGAGGAGTGTTGAACAATCGCGGGGTGGGGGTTGACTCACAGGTGTGGCATAGGGGCCGAATGCGGTTAGGAGAGGCGCAACATGTAGGGGGCGGCCCGAGGGCCACTATAATCTTATCTATGTTGTAAGGCACGTAGGGACTGGGGGCTTTAAACAGGATGTAACTTATCTTGCACAACAGGAAATATTTTGTCAAGGGGCAGCAAAGGGAACAAATGAGGCTGGGGAGGGGGCTGCCAAAGTCAATAGCAAAAGGCCAGGTTAAGCCGGGCGTGGTGGCGCATGCCTGTAATCCCAGCACTTGGGAGGCTGAGGCAGGAGGATTGTTGTGAGTTCGAGACCAGCCTGAGCTACAAAGTGAGCTTAAGGCCAGCCTGAACTGCATAGCAAGACCCTGTCTCAAAAAGACAAAAAAAAAAAAAAAAAAAAAAAAAAAAAAAAAAAAAAAAAAAAAAAAAAAAAAAAAAAAAAAAAAAAAAAAAGGCCAGGTTATAACACACCAAAACCCCAAACCAAACCAAATCAAAACAGAAGAAAAACCCAAAACCAAAAACTTGTGCAGTCATATATTTTGCACATGATGTTGAAATAATGAGATTTTTGTAAACATATAAAACTATGCTATAAAACCACATTATTTTTGGTTTCTTCCTGGTCAATTGAGCTCTGGTCAATTGAGCTCTCAATCCTTTGACGGGGCATGCATGCTCTAGTTTATGAGACTGTGCATATCTATTCTGTGCAATCACTCTATTTAAAATTTTTCTGAATTTTTTACATCTTTGGAGAAAATGGTATTAAGGACAAACCCATAGTTTTCAAACCAAGGATGTAAGGTTTAGCAAAGGGAGGGATTTAAAAAAAGGCTGGAGGCTTGGAGGAAGCCCTGAGGAACAGTTTAGAGGGCTCGAGGTCCAGATTCCCTGCCACCCACCCAGCCGATGATTGCAGTCCTGCTCTGTTCCACAGTGTGTAGTGTTAGGTCCGAGAAGCCCACAGCATGAAGAAAGACTCCAAGAGACGTTCTCTCATGCAAAAGGAAGGGGATTTTATTTTCCATGCATGCAAGGGGCTCCCCGAACGCGCAGGGACCAAGAGCCCCGAGCTGACCCCGAGCTGAGCTGACCGTGGGCTGTGTTTTTAAGCCCGAAGACAAAGGGAGGAGGGGTTTTGCAAGCGCTGTTACAGAAGTGAATGGCATTGGTTAATTTAAATGGCTCCTTTTACAATTGTTGGTGGGGATAGTTATGAGGAAGTTTAGAGTTGAGCTGTGAGGATGTTTTCTAATATGGACAGCAGATGTTTGGTCAGGGCGCATTCTGCAAATTTCTTTACCTCTTTGTCAGGATTACCTAAGGGAGAGAAGTATGCGGAAACGCAGGATGGGGACATAGATCAGATCGCAGCAAGTTAGGACATGTCCTTTTAAAGCCTGCAAGTTGGGACATGTCCCTAGTCCAGGAAATTTCTGTACTGGGGCCATGTAGGTAAAAATCTCTCTTACAGTAGTACATGGTGGAAACTCAGCTAAAAGCTAAGGACACGGCTCTGCATAAAGACAGAACAGAACACAAGTCGAGGGGAAGACAATGCCGGTAATCAAGAACTGCTCTTTCTATATTATAAAGAGGAAGAGATGCAGAAGGTGGCTGCACTACGTGATCAGCTCTGACTTTGGTTCCCAGAGTAGGAGGCAAAGCTAAACAGGTGGGGGTAGGTCAGCACAGTGCAGTGAAGCTATGCTGAACGCAGCTTCCTGGAGACAGCCTGAGGGAGAGAGAGCTGCAGGTATGCGTGAGGGCACAGCAACCAGAGCGAATGAAAGTGGTTCAAGCACAGGTCTGGTGCCTGCTGGGGAGGCACCCACTGGCTGCCTCTGTGGGTCCTGGAGCTGGTTTCTCTTCTTTCCTTCTCCCATGCATCCCCTCCTTTCCTCCTCCTGTTTCTGACATTGGGTTGGAACTCAGGGCCTCAGGCATGCCTCATGTATTCGACAACTGAACTACACTTCTGGCCCTGAGGCATTAGGTTTTGACTTCTAGTTTTCTTCATTTTTAATATGGATATGTTAAAACATTTTTCTGTAAAACTGAGTGGGAGTGATACGGGCAGCCTGCTTGGCAGAGAACACGACCCATTGTAAATGCTCATCAGTGTGGCTGTTATATCACATTGTGTTTATTTCTTTGATAGTGACTGGTATTAATAATGACGGTGAGGTAAATAGGTAGATATTATTAATAGAGTCCACCTGGTGCCAAGGAAAGAGGCAAATTGTTGTTTCCAGAGGTACACCTCATGAAGATTCAAAGCAGAGCCGTGGATGAAATACTGTGCAATGAAGTGACCTTTAAATAATGGGGAATGGGGGACGAGCAAATATAAAGACAAAGCAAAGCAAATAGAATAACAAAAACTTCAGTCTGAAAACGCTTCGAGCAGATCTCTTCCTGCTATGAAAATTCGGCGAATCTGTTGTATCCATGATGTTTGTCACTGAGTGAAGAAGCCAAGAGATAAATTTTGTGTTTGAAGAGGCGATTGATGGCTCCTCTTACATTCAAAGCAAAGCTAGAATCTGACATTCAAGTCCTAATTATAATCCCCTTTAGCACTGACAACTCAGAATTGCTCATTTCTATGTGCTGCTTGGAGGGCAGCAAAGTGAACGCCTCCCGCCCGCAGAGTCCCGCAGCCCTGTCAGCAGTTGTCATCAGCATCTGTCCCCTCCTGCCTCTGTGAGCAGTGATCTCATTGCTCTCACTGAAGTTTGAGAACAGATGTCCTTAATTCTGTGGCCTGCTCCCTGGCCTTGCTTTCTACCCGTCCTTCCCTCTAAGAGATGTAAGAGAATGGTGAGCTGAAAGGACTTAAGCTGAGCCTTCCCTGTCTACAGTCTGGCTCAGAGTCCTTTCTTTCTTGCTTTTCCTCTCAAAGACTTGAAAGCTATGGGCTCAAACAGAAGGACAAGTTCAAATGTGGGAACTAAAGGGGAATGTCTGGCTCTTTTTCCTCTTCTCTGCATTAATTAGTCCTTGAATGCAGAGCAACTTCTGGAGAGTCCTTTAGGAAGTACCCCTTGTCCTCTCTGCTGAGCTGCCCTACCCTTAGCTCCAAAGGGGGGTGAATGACCAGTCTGGACATTCAATTCATCACATTCTCTTTAGGGATAAGCACATATCCCAGTCTGACCTGTCAGAATAAAGATTTGGATATTTACTGGAGACATCAGAAGAAAGCTGTTCTCTGTGCTGGTTGAAAGATCAGAGTTTTCTATATGGAGAAATAGTGTTTGAGTATGAGGCACTCTCAGAAAACAGAGCATGCCATGGGAAGAGGGAGGGAGGGAGGAAGAGAGAGAGAGAGAGAGAGAGAGAGAGAGAGAGACAGACAGACAGACAGACAGACAGACAGACAGACACAGAGAAAAGAGGCTTCAATTTCTGACAGTGGTTGTTGAAGCTGGAAAGCCGCAGCACAACTGAGGTCACACTCCCTGAGGGTGGGTCCAAGTTTACCAACTTCAAACTCTGAGGCCCTCGGGGTATGTATCTGTCTTGTTCTCCATTTATCTGTTTTTAATATGTTGGCAATAAAAGGATCGGTATCTTGTAGGTGTGAATTTTTAATAGATATTTGTGGCTGGAAAATAAAATACATAGTTGGCTTAGAAGAGAAGGCTGTAGAGGTTGAACTTACACACCATTGCCTCTCAAGAATGCTATGATTTTAGGTACCAGCCTATGAAACTTTAATTTCTGATGACATCATGCTCCATCAGCTAGGCAGGTGATAGAGAATGTAGCATTTTGTAGGCGCAATTTTAAGAACTTGGCAGAAGCTCAGGTTTATATCCTGTCTTATATTTCAAGACTCATTACACTTCTGCTGATTTCTTTCCCAAGCTAAATAATACGTTACTCCAAACAATTGTTCTTTGATTTTTATCTCCCCAAAGTCTTTGAGTGCAGGCACCAGTCTTTTTTTAAAAATTTATTTATTTGTATTTTAATTTGGAGAGTGAAAAATAGAAGCAAAAACAAAGAACAAATGACATAAACAGGGTAACATACAATGATACATATATTACAGATTTTCAAAACATGGATGGCTAATTATATATATATATATATATATATATATATATATTTTTTTTTTTTTTTTTTTTTTTTTTTTTTTCTTTTTCTCCAGGCACCAGTCTTATTCAAAGTTCCATTCCAAGATTCTAGCACAGTTCCTGGCACATTTAAAATATCAAGGCATTTGGAGTTGGAGAGGTTAGAATTACTTCTCTTGTGGTATCATCCTTCTTCACATCAATTGAATGTTCCTTATACTGACAACTTGGGATTAAAAGTTGTAGGGGGCTGGCCAGAGGTGTGTATGAGATGGACATGCAGTGATAAGGGGCTTTCAGAGCCATATCTGGGTGGCCTCCTGGTCCACAAGTCACCGTAGCACCAAGATGCATTGCCTGAAGGAGTGAATGCATTGGCCTCTGTCTTCTCCACTCCCTCAATTAACTTAGTTCTAGAGTCAGCATTTAACATGGCAGCTTCCCTGTTCCCTAGTCTTCCCCTCTCACCTACAAGAGTCCCTGCCTGTCTTCTTTCTTTGATGCTTGCTTCCTAGTTCTATCAATAAAAGGCCACAGAAGCTTCAGCCCAGGCCTGTCCTTTGAGGCTTTTTCATGCCGAGGAATCTCAGGTAATGGCCACCCTTGTGAACCCTCTTAGTGTATGGATTAGGGGTTACCCCTAAGTAATCTTAGGGTAATCTTTCCTCCATGGCTTCATACTGTAACAAGGAGTGTTTTTGATTTTCTTTTTGGATTTTGAAATATTTGCATATATATAATGTGATATATTAGGGATGGGACCAAACCTAAACATAAAATTCATTTATGTTTTATGTATACTTTATACACATAATTTAATGATAATTTTATCCAATATTTGGTGCACCTGCAGTTTGAATATGACTTGTCAGATGAGATTAATATGGAATTTTCCATTTGTGACATCAAATTGCTGCTCAAAGTTTCAGATTTTGAGGTATTTTGGAAGGCAGCTATGCTCACCACTATACCACCAACGCAGACTTGAGGTATTTTGGATTAGAAATGTTCAACCTGTATGAGTATTTTCTTACTGTGATTCTTGTGCAGAATGCTTTCACAAAATTTCAAAACTTTTTTCAGTTAGCCTTTCTCATATAAATGGAGATAGAGACAGGAGAGAGAGAGAGAGAGAGAGAGAGAGAGAGAGAGAGAGAGAGAGACTCGATTTCCTGTGAAGACAGGAACTTGGTGGGTCACGGTCGCCAGAGCCAATTGGTTTCTAATTAAATGAAGCGTGGTCTGGGCTGGAGTGCGTTTGCGTTTGTTCTGATTCCGCAGCCCTTCCTTCCTGCCTCATGACTGTCCCTTTCCACCTCTGTGCAATGTGTGCAGGGGGAGCCGGCTGCTGCGCCCCACTCCACACAGGGATGAAGGGAGATGTGAGTGATGCCTGTGATGAGCAGAAGCTACTTGTTAGAGCAAGGGGAGAAGCGACGATAATAGGAGGCTGAGCAAATGGAAAAGGTGGGATCACAGACAGTTGTTCTTTCAAGAGCAGAAACGTCTCTCTCCCTAAGAAGCCCACAGAGATGATTAAGCCCGACACTGGGATGAAGAAAGAGGGCCTGAGGCGCAGTCTGCACAGACACTGCGCAGCGGGCTCTCCATGCTGGGCTGGACCTGCGGCTCCATGAGCCAACCCCATGCTTCATCATCGCCCGCCTCTGTCGAGAGCCAGGGCTTTCATTTATTTGTAGCAGTGGCTGCTGATCGTCAGAGATCCTGCTTCCATAGTCACGCAACATGCATCCAACAGATGTGTCCAGAGCTCCCTACACGTGCCAACCAGCTAGTAAGACATTGGGTCCATCGGTGATTGAGGTAGTCTCTTTCGCTACAAGAGTTTGTAATTTAATGGGGGTGGGGCGATAAGTGACGCCCTAATAAACCCTCCACAGCAAGTGTCTATACTTTTCAGGTGCTGGGGACCCAGGAAAGCACTTAACAGTGATTTGAACCCTGGAGGATGAATTCTGTTTTTCTTTCTGCTTAATGGGTAGAAAGCAACCCGATCAATATTGCCCTTAATCATTTGCAAAGCTAGGGTTTCAAAATATAATTTTTTTTTTTGCATCTGTGTGATATTCTCATTCTATCTATCTACCTACCTATCATCTACGTATCTATTTATCTGTTTTTTCTGAACATTTATAATCACAGTTACAAGGTCTCTTATTTTAAAGAAAAAAACAGTAAAAAAATACAGAATTTTGAAGCAAGATGATAGGAAATTAACAATGGTTATTATATTACATAATGTTATCTTCAAGATTATAAGATATAGGCATGTAAAACTGATCAAACAATATAAGCTCTGATATATATGTATATATATATATATTTTTTTTTTACCCCCCCATTTCTACTTTTCTCCTCTCTCTCATCCCAGCTGTTCTTTTGAGCAGTGTTGTTTCCCTTCATAGTATCTATGGAACTTTTTGGATCTTATTTACACTTTCAGTTTCTTATACTAGGAGACAATATGATATTTACACATGTGAGTCTGATTTATTTTACCAGTAAGTATAGTCTCAAGTTGCATCTATTTGCCTATAAAGGCCTTGAGTTTCTCTCTCTTTATAGCTGAGTACTACTCCATTGTATAAAAATACATCTTTTTTTTTTTTTGGTTGTTGGAGAAAAGTACCACATCTTTTTTATTCATTCCTCAGTTCACGGGCATTTGGGTTGTTTCCAAGATTTATCTATGGCATATTGTGCTGCTATAAATATGGGTGCACATAAATTATGGCACAATGTTTTCAGTTCTTCTGGAAAAATTCCAGAAGGTGATAACTCGGTCAAATGGGATTTCTTTCTTTTTTTTTTTCCATTTATTTTTATTTTATTAAAATACAAATGTCAATCAGACAGTTTCAAGACACCTTAACCATACAGAGTTGATGAATTAATACATTGCAAACTGTTTTCATAACGTTTTGGTATTGTATCAAAAGGGATTTCTAATCCTTGTTTTTTTAAGGAGTCACCACACTGATCTCCATGGTGGCTGTACCAGTCTGCATTTCCACCAACAGCGGAGAAGGGTTCCTTTCTTCCACAGCCCCTCCAGCATTCCTTATTGGTTGATTTTTTAATGGCAGCTATTCTGTCTAAGGTGAGATTGGCTCTCAGTATTTTAATTTGCATCTTTTGAATGTTTTTATTTGTTATTTGTATTTCTTCTTCTGAGAAATGTATATTCATCTCAGATACCTCTTTTTGGTTTGGGTCTTCGAATTTGGGAGGACTGATTTCTTTTTTTAAAAATTTCTTCTTGATAGAAGTCCTTTGTTTGAGTGACAGTTGGCTAATTTTTTTTTTTTTTGCCAATTCATGGGTTTTCTTTTCACTCTGTTGGTGATTTTTTTTTTTTTTAATTTATGTATTCGGTACAGGGTTTTACTATGCAGCTCGGAGTCATAGTGATCTTCCTGTTTTCAGCCTCCCTCGTAGTGATTTCTTCTGATATGCTTTTTCTTTTCTGAAACGTTTATAATCACAGTTATGATGTCTTTTAAGCCTAAATACTTCTTTTTTGTGATATTTTCCTTTAAAATTTTTTTTATTAGTGATCTTTACATTATGTAATGATTACAGTCATTGCAGAGTTGTACACAACACATCTGAGTTCCTTTTTATTCCCCTTTGTTCTCCCCTTCTTCTATGTCTTGCTCTCCTTCCATTTTGCAATATATGTTTTGAAAATAGAGTCAGTCTCATATAAATATAGGACAATGATCAATATCAGAAAATTAGTGTTGATACAATACTATCTCATTTTAGACTTTATAAGAAGCATTGATAAAAGCCATCTATGACAACCCAGAAGCATTTGATTTGTCTTGTGTCCTCCTGTTTATTTAATTTAGACATCTTTGAATTAGAAATTTTCTGAAAGAAAAAGTCAAGGAAATATTCTGGAAATCGACAAAGGACCATAGATAGGATAAAGATGGGGAGAGAGGGAGAGAAAGAGGGAAGAAAAGGGGAGAGGAGAGGAGAGGAAGAGAGGTTGAGAGAGAGAGAGAGAGAGAGAGAGAGAGAGAGAGAGAGAGAGAGAGAGAGAGAGACAGAGAAGGCTGAGATCCATGTCAGGACAGGTGCTTCTTCCCTTCTGCTCAGCTTCTGAAGTGCATAACCCTTATTTCCTGGACTGTAACAAAAATCTTGCTACTTGCAAGATTAGGCTTTTTTTGGTGAATTAGGCTGTATGCCTTACCACATTTAGGAGACACACACACAGGCTGCACACACCCCTACCTTTTTAGAAACTAAGCAAGGTTGTGCTTTCTCCTGTTATATAGTTTACCTTTCTAAGTAATTCTTTTTCTGTACTTCTACTTTACTCCCCAGCCCACTGATGACAACTACATATGAAGGAAAAGACTGGTCTTTCTGAACAGAAATTAAACTTTTTACAGAATACATTTATAAAAAGAAAAAACATATTGAATATATCTAATTAGCTTGTCCCTTCTCACTGATGCTTTGGTTGCCTTGTTTGCTTTTAGTCTTTTTGATTTTACTGTATTTTTTTGGTTGAATTGTTTTTTAGGGAGGTTTATTTTTTGTTTTTGGTGTTGAGGACTGAACCCAGGGTTTCTAGCTTGCTAGGCAAGCAATCTATTGAGTCAAATCCTCAGCCCCTCACTTCGGGATGGTTAAATAGATCAGCTATCTCTTTCTCTTAGTTCAGTGAGAAGAAAGGTTTGTACTAATATTGTTTAGACAAGATATCATCCCTGCATCCTGTGCTCTGAATAACTACTATGAAGACAACAATATGCAATGTATTAATTATTGTAACTGTCCTACTAACCTATTTTAAAACTGTATCAATGCTATTTTATCTTTTTTCTCATTAAAATGAATAAAAAGTTAAAAAAATAAATTTAAAAATGAAAAAAATCAGCTATCAAGGGCCATAGTGCCAGGGCTGCTGGGATCTGGTCACCCTTCTGTTCTTGTTTCCATCACAATGATCAAGCCATCTGCTTTCTGTCACTTGCTCTCCTCAGACCACACTGGAGATGAAAACAGGCAACGCCGTCTGGTTTAACTCAGACATCCCCGAGAATTGTACCCTTCTGCCCCTCACCCTATGGATGAATGCTGCTTCTTCTTTTTGCTCTCATTAGTCCTAGATCTGGACTATGAGCAGAGCGCATTGAGAAATACTGGAAGAGAGAGCCAGAGGTGTGTCTTTGTCCAGAAAGCTGTTATGTCTATGGATACTCCCAGCTATATGCTCTTGATTTGTTTAGGAACAGAATATATTTAGCTGATACACACACACACACACACACACACACACACACACACACACACACACACACACTAGCTGATAACAGCTAATATCTATCTATCTATCTATCTATCTATCTATCTATCTATCTCTATCTATCTATATCTGTCTATCTATCTATCTATCTATCTATCTATCTATCTATCTATCTATCTATCTATCTATCTATCTCTGTCTGTCTATCTATCATCTATCTATCTATCTATCTATCTATCTATCTATCTATCTATGATAGCTGATTTAAATATAGCCATTCATAAATATGAGGATTTGACAGCTGATTCAGAATCAGCATTCTGGTGTTTGATAATGTTTTCTGGTTCAATAATTATATCTCTGGCCTAGTGCATTGCTTGGCACTAATTAGATCAGGTAACTTCTTAGCTTAAAAAGTTCTTAAAGATGGCCTTTTATAACAATTCCTTCTTGATCTTTCCATGAATGTAGCTCAGTTGATTCACTTGTGATGAGTTTCTGCACCAGAAGTTGTTTTACATGGTATGGAATATGTGGCCCTGGGCCCTCAATCTGTTCAGTGGATCATGTCTACTTTATCCTTTACATAGGAATAATTATTTTCAGGGACCTGACAACTACAGAAGAGATTCTCAATACATGATGTCCTTCTGTGAGGTAGGGATAGAACCTGTTGGCAAAGATATGCAACAAAAATGGAGTGGGAAGATGGCCGGAGTTCTAACCTTGAGGAGTTCTTTGTCTAGTCTGACTGTGGGGGTCATTGCCAGCATGACCTAGGGATGCTGAAATTCTCCTTTGTTCTGGCACTAAGATCACAAGGAGAGTTTTTATTGTAACTCATCTCTTCTGGTAATAATGCAAATGAAACGTTAAGATTTCCTCATTATAGGCCTTAGGGAAAGCTGCAAATATGTTACAACTTTCTAAAATATGTCCTGATTAAATATTTCATTTCTCCACTTCTATAATCAGGAGATAATAGATCAACTGATTGTGCTAAATGGATTCCAGCAAGCTTTACTGTCTTGTTCCATCAGGAGGAAATACTTATTTCTCCATTGTGTCATCATTGTCTACAAAGGATAATTCCTCCCTAGGATTGAAAGTAAATTTCTTAAGACAGAACAAAACCTGCAATTAAAGCTCTATGTCTGAATTATGTAAGAATATTTACACAAGCACATATAGATATATAGAGATGAATGTAGACATGCATTGGCTTCTAATGTAAAAGCTCTTTTTCTGGTTTGGGAATGCCAGTAATGCTCATAATGTTGTTCTTTTTTGTTTGTTTGTAAGATCAGTGTATTTTCATGAGCAAAAATAAACATAAAAAATTCAGTGCTAGTTCCTGAATTTCTAATATAACATAGTTTGTTTTAAAATATTTCTGATAATATGTACTTGTGATGAATTCAGTTGTATTCAACACATAGGATGGCACACACATTGTATGACCAACACTGTACTGAGATCTGGGGCTATAGGGAAGACTATAGGCAAGACTTTTATGTCTTAGTGTTTCCTGTAATAATAATAAATATATAAAAACGATTCTGGACATGAAGAAATTACCTGTATTTGGACCAAGCAGTTAAGGTCACAGAGGATAGTCTGTATAGGGTTCTGAAGGATGAATATAAATTTCTACCCAGAAGTAGACAAGATGATCTTCCCAGGCAGCAGGGAGCATTGCACGTTAGGAAGAAAGACTAGTACTGCATTCCATGGGAGGACAGAAGCCCTTTCTGGAGGATGAATGAGTGTTTCAGTGTTAGATCAATAAGCCTTAGTTTATGAAGCTCCACATTGACTGGTCAAGGACTTGCCTTTTATCTTACAGGAAAAGGGGAATTGAAGGAGAGAAGCAGAAGCCAGACAAAGGCAACCTGTCACTTGTAAGACCTTCACTTTGCTCCTGTCCAAAGCTTTGCTACTTAGCACAGAACACGGGTGATCATACCTCAGAAGAAGTCTGCCAGCATTTATTAAGACCAACGCTTAATCTCAACTGACAACATCAATGTCAAAATCAGAGCTTGGAGCTGGCAGGATTTCAGCTGAGGAGTCTTTGGAGCTTCCCTGAACTAGTTCAATAAACAATCTTGCTGTGAAACACAGAGCTCCGTATTTAGAAGGGTTTTAGCTGGCACATCCACAGAGCTGCAGCGTCCCCTAATTCCACTGTGAAATGTTGAAATACAGCTCTTAGCTCCAAGAAGGCATGTAGGCTTCTATTTGCATGCAAATTGTTGCCATTCATGTGTGAACTACAGCAGGTACCGGCTCTTCCAGATGGAGTAATTGGGGCAGGGCCATCCTCCTGCCATCCTCCTCGCTAAAGGTCACAGGAATCCACACAGGCTATGGGGTGGCTCATTCCTATTTTCCACCTCACCCCCTGGGGAATAATTATTTTAATAGTGGGTCTCAAGGAAAGGAAACCCCATTCTACCCTGTCATCATCTAGTAAACAAAATGGTGCTAATTAGTGTAACTGAGCAAATGTCATATTTGATGCAATTAGTAAATTAAGTCATAGATACTGAAGAGAAAAATGGGACACAACAAATGATAAAGATGATTCTCTTGGATTTTTTTTTTTTTTTTTTTTTTTTTTTTTGAGATGGGTCTTGCTGTGTAGTGCAGATTAGCCTTTAGCTCACTACGTAGCCCAGGCTGGTCTTCAACTTGTGGCAATCCTTCTACCTCGGCCTCCTGAGCACTAGGAGTACAGGCGTGCACGACCATGCCCAGCTGATTCCCTCGAATTCTGATAGACGACAGATTTCAGCAGTATTTAAGGAAAATGATAATGGCTTCAATCCAAGTGATGGTGGCTGGTAGTGCACCTCATGAATCAGAATGCATGGGTGTCAATCACAACTCCGGCTCTTACTAGCCAGAAGACTTTGAGTATGTCACTTGAACTCCCTAACTGTCAACTTGTCAGCTGGAAGGTGAAGACAATAGCAGATGATCGAATTTAATGATCTCGTCATGATAGGAGTTGATTAAAGTAGTTTAACAAACTTCGTGATACGTAGATCTTAATAATAAGTATAATAATCATCATTATTATTAGTAAAATAAGCATAGGAGATAATAGAATTAAATGTATCTGTGTAAATAAGCTAATGCTTATCCATGTAATAGCATGTGTTATGATCCCTGTCTCACAGATCTGATTTCTCCACTACATAGGACTCTGCTAGAAATAGAGACCATGCCTGTTCTTCTGGTTATTAGCAGTGTGCTCAGCCTAAATGCTTTGTATGTGTTCAACAAGTGGTTTTTAAATGCACAAGTTTTGAATGTTAGTGTTTATTATATTGTAATATTTAGTTCTGCTTCTCTACTTTCTACACATTCCTTTTCTTTTATCTCCATTACAACCATCATCGACATCCTCCTCCTCCTCCTCTTTTTTTATCCTGTCTAATTCCAGTGACCTGGGGATAAAATCTGTCTCAACAGAAGTTATGCTGAAAATGGGGACAACAGTGCTGCAGATTTTCTCATGTTCTCCCAGGCTCCTGCCAGCCTTGGTGCCTGGCCTTTGAACCTCTAGCCCCACTCATTGTCCTCGCCCAACCCTACCCTATGGATTAATTTTATAGTTAATGAATTAGTTTGTTTATCTTCTAGCTTCCTGTTGGATTAAAGCAGTTGGTATCAACAGGTAAGTGGAGACTGAGGCAGGCTTTCTCTACTGGGCCTTGGTGTCACTATTTTTTATCTCTGTGTAGCTGAAGCATACGCCACACAACTTTCTCTCCTGGACTTCTTGCATCCACTGCTTTTCCTTTTTGGTTTCCCATCAACCCTGACTACTCTTTTTTTTTTTCTTTCAATTTTTAAAATTTATTTATTTATTTGGTACAGAGTCTCACTACACAGGTCGGACTTGTAATGATCTACCTGTCTCAGCCTCCCCAGTGCTGAGATTATAGACGTGCACCACCATGCCCAGTTGGGATTACAGGTATATGCCACCATGCCAGGTTTCAGTGGCTGGCTTGGTGTGGGGGCTGGTATGGCATGCAGTACCAAGAATCAAACCTGGGTCCTTCAGCTTGCCAGGCAGTGCTTAGACTACTGAGCTATCTTCCCATCACCTGACTACTCTTTTGTAAGTGGCCCTTCTATAAATTGCTTCCCCATGTTACTCAACTTGAATATGCCATTGGTTGTTTGCCAATGAATATAAACTTTAATACTTGTATCTGCACGATCTCCAGCTCCCACCTGTCAAGGGGCAGGATCATAGCAGATGCCTTTTGTGCCTTTATAAGAGTCACTAAATAAAAAGAAGAGGGGAGGCACCTCATGTGTGATCTGTACAGAAGGGCTGTTCCACTGATCAAGTTGTTTGTGCCCCTTTGCTGGTACATTGCTGACACACTGTTTAGGCTGTTCCTGAGGTGACGGTAGGCCCTATCTCTTCTGGCCTGTTCCCCTCCTCCTCTGCTCTTGACCTTGACATTATTGGAGCATTACCCCTGGAAATCCTCTCTTCTGATATATAATCTCCAGTGTTCACCTCTTTCTTTGATCAATTAGCAATCACTGTTCTATTTTTACATGCAACCATTTCTTGGGAGGACAAAGCCAGCACTTAGTATTGGACATTGTTCTTTCTTTTTCTTTTTTTTTTTTCTATCAGCCAGGCCCCTCCTTCCCAGAGTACACAGCTTTTTCAGCTCCTTCAGGTAGGTAACTCACAGTGAGTTCAGGAATCCAGGCATAGGGGCACACCACACTGGCATTCTTGCCCCAGTACCTGCTCTGCAGAGCAAGCCAGACATTGGCTATTTATTTTCTATTTCCTGCCTGAGGACTTGCTCACTTCACCATCTTGCCTACTCTGTGCTTCTTCTAGTTCCATGATATCTTATATTCCTGACCAGTAATATGAAAATGGTTGTTTCTTTCTCAAGGAGCTCCTGGGCTTAGGACTAAGGAAAAACTATGGCAGGCCATCTCTCTAGGTGTCCTTGGACATTGAAATCATGAATTGCAGTCAAGGCAGATTTTTATGGTTGAGGCAACTTTTATTCATTTCTTAAGGATTGCTTTCAGGCAAAATTTCCTATGCTTAGGTCTCTGAAATTCATCACAGCATCTCATATGTGTTGCTCTGAGATACTTTTACTTTCATTATCTCCTTTATTCTTAAGTCTGACAAGAAAGACAAAGGAGTTTTAGATCTCAAGTATTTAAATGGTGAGGTCCACTATAGTAGTGACTTAGACTTTTGGGTCTAATCACGACATGGAAACAGGAAGGGCTTGCTCAGCTAGCATATTACCAGCTAAAACCAGCTCTTCCACTCTCCAGTGGATAAGAGAGAAACCTAACACCTACAACAAAATATGCTTGTTGTATATAAGGAACTATATAAAGATACAAATTTCGAGCTTTTGAATAAACTTTGGTGAAGGAAACACAGGTGAGAATTTTATAATAATGTTTAGAGATTCCTGTGACTTCAGTTTGAGGTAATCTCACTTAAGGAATCTAGAATTTTATCCCATAAAAATGTATTTAGAGAGAAACATCCCTGGGTAAAAAGCTTCTGTTTTGAAGCTGGTAAAGATTTATTTTTAGATTATCAGCAAAATGAAAACCCAACATTAAAATCGGAGTCTTAGGGTTCAGAGACCAGTATTGGTCTCTTCTTATGTCACTACTTGGGAAACACTTTCATAAATAAACTGTAATGACACAGAAGCAATCCATCTCATTTGAGATTCAGAAAAATGACACTTCTAAGTCTCTTAGAGATGAGGGGAGATAGCGAAGGGATAAACATGATGAAAAGAGAGAATAATCGTTGTTTATGACAACAGCCATCTCTTGACAGCATAAGATGTGTAATGGCAAGAGCTCTGCATGTCCATGTTTAGGGCCAGACCTGTTATTGGAAGGCGGCAGACCAGCATGGCTAATATGTAACTAATCTATAATGCCGAGAATATCACTGGATAGGGAGATGAAACACAAGATTAGCTTTGAAGGGTGCTGAAGATATATTGAGTTAGGAGCAGTCTAGGTGATCCTCTCAGTCTCTGTCTCTGTCTCTGCATCTGTCTCTCTGTCTGTCTTTGCCTCTGTCTGTCTGTCTCTCTTTATAAAACATTCTCATTTGGAGATCAGATACATAACAGAGCAGGAGCTTCATCTCTAAAGGAAGCTGGGGAGGTGAGTAGAATTTTCTTGGGTCTCAACAAGCATGGTGTGAACCCTGTTCTTGGTGATGGGAAGTCCCCAGATCTCTGCCTAAGAAAAACCCTCATCAGCTCTTTGGAGAAAGAAGGAAGACAATGAACCTAGTGCAGCTGTGGAAGAGGTGATGTTGCAAATGAGCAAGAGTGACAGCTGCACAGTCAGTCCCAGTGTAAGATCAATATGGCTGTGTGACTTTGTTGTAGGGTATGAGGGATGTCAGAATACCAAGATTATCTGTGATTTTCTGCTCAGTTTAGATTGATTAAAGAATTCTATGCAATAGGGCAGAAAGAACCAGTTGTCTTTCCTTCCAAAATCTGGGGCCATGATGCTGAATAGAGACTGCATTCCTCAAGAAATGCTGGAGAGGGAGAGAGA
>PVKA01028373.1:0-19846 GCA_004027165.1 Ctenomys sociabilis
TATTTCACAACTTCAGTATATTTCTATCATATATTCTCTCTCTCTCTCTTTCTCTCTTTTATAGTATAATAAGTATATCAAGAAATCAATCAAGAGCATTTTATTACTATTTTTAGCTATGTTTATGCTACTTCTTAGAATAAAGAAAATCTTGAAATAACTTCTAATGTGCGCTTTACAGTAAAAAAAAAAAAAAAAACATAAATGTGATTGCTTAGTATAAGTAAAAGTAGTATTTCCTGAACAAAAAATAAAGGTCAAAACACCATGTGACAATTTCTAGAACTACTGTAATATTATGGGTCTGAAACATGTTTAACGGTGATTAGTTGGCTTAATTGTAGATAAATTATTGATAAAACAGCATCTCTTCATCATATTTTATTCAATACAAATATCTTGCAATGATTAAATTAATTAAAGTAAAAAATTAGAATATGTATTATTCTAAGAATTTAGAGATTTGAAAAAAAAAGCAGCATTTTTTCAGTTTTATTTCAACCAGTGATAGACAATAGTAACAAAGAGGTTCTAAAATCAAAATTATCATAAACTGAATTCAAAATGTATACCAAGTTTTAATTATAAAATGCTTTGTACTTTAATAATCTTTTTTTCACCAGATAGAACTTTTTCTTTTATGTTCTTAAACTTTAATCCTGACTGACAATTTGAAATACAGTTAAGTCATCATTCTTTAATATTACTTTCAATTTAATTCCTTTCATTTTTCTTATAATTTGGCTATTACCCTTGAAACTTATTGAATTCAAATATTATGGCCAATTACCTTAAAGCAACTCTATTATATGCGTTGAGGGTTCTAGGAGCAATGTACTGTCCATATATACCATATAAATACTTTGAACCTAGTTTGCAAGCTTGTAAATACTGGTGTGTGGTTTGTTGCTACTTGTTTATGAGTGTGGTTGATTTATATTTATTTCAGAGAAATATAATGGCTTTTTAAAGACCATATAAACTTTGACCAAATACATAAGTCTATAGACTTATATATTTTCCATTTAAGGACACAGCAATACTCAAAGCCAGGGAGATTCACAGGATCACCTCAGCAGTGCTGGTTTAGTGGAAATATAACGGTAGACAAGAATGGAAAAGAATCGGTGCCCACTAAACTTTTCTGATATCTGGGACCAGATTTGTGAAAGATAATTTTCCACAGGATGGAAGTGAGGAAAGGAACCTTGGGGACTGAGAGATGGTGGTTTCAGGGTGATCTGAAGGAACTTACAGCACGGATCCCTAGCATGCACATGCAGTTTGCAGAGTTCACAGTAGGTCAATGCTTTAATAAGAACTTTATTGTGTGATGAATTGGACAGTGGGGAACAGCTTGAAAGAGATAGGAAGCTTTGTCTACTTGCCTGCTTCTCATACCATGGTATGTACCTCAGTGCTGTCAGCCTCTTCCAGGCCCTGGACACAGGATTTGGAGACCCTTGGAATTACAGTATAGCAATCTTTTATCTCATGTGTTTGATGTGGGAAGTTTCCAGTTTTATAGATTTTTTGAAATATTTTTTAGATATTTTTGCATTTATGTATGGAGATATCACATTATGATACTCACACTGCATAAAAATTCAAAGCATGATTCAAAAATTATTTATTAATATGTTCATTCAACTATGTATAAACTCCCTAGTGTCTACCATGTGCCTCAAGTATTACATTCATAATGAGCAATACAAAAATAGCCATCCATGGAAAATGCAACAGAATATTTAAAAGAAATAGTTTGATTTTATTTTTATAAAATCTCTTTAGTAGGAATGAAAATGGGAACGTATTTAAATTATGCAATAAAAATGTAATAAGGTGTTTAAAGAGAACTCTCATTAGTGCAGGATCCTATTTGTAATACCACTAGTTCAACCCTTAGACTGAAAATGCCAGTGGAATCATTTACTGTTTCTAGAGAGTCCTTATTTAATGCAGCCATCCTAAGAACTTGGACTACGTGATGTCACAGATTGGTTTCTATGTGTCATATTGGACCTCAGAGTATATAGCAGCTATAAGAAATTAAAATTTATTCCTCTAGAAAACTATGAGCAGCAAGTTTTTTGCATTTTGGATACTGAATTTGTTGGTCACAACCTGCCGTATTTTATGAAAGAAGAGAAGTTCCCTTTAGAAAAATTTGACAAATCTTCAAGTGTTATTCAAACAATAAATCACCAACATAATTCTAATATTTTTAAACTCCAAACATGAGCACTTCTCCTGTGTATAACTTTCTGAGTTATTTGTCTTCATGGTGCAGCTATGACCCATATATGGGTCTTGCGAGGATGAACATGTTAGGATCGGTTCCAACAAAATTTCCACCATCAATTGCAGAATTCTCCAAAGAAATTGAAGTTTGACCTTCAGTTTACAAAAAGAAATTGTGTTATGACACATCCACTTAGGCGCAATTAAAGCATATAAACAAGGAGAACTAAACGTTTTGTTTCAAAACAAACATTGCCTATAATTCATTAAAACACTTAAATGTTTGTAAAACATGATTAGAACATAAAGTACACATTTCATCATATGTGCCTTACTTTAGACTTGGATGGCTTTCACAACAATTCTTCTAAAACAAAACACTTTCCATATCTCAGGCACTTAGTTAAAGTAAATAAACAGGTTCTGGGTGTCTAGAACAACTGACTTTAATGTACCATGTCTTGTTCTTTTCCTCTCCAGATCGCAGTATGATGAATCACAGTTTTATTCTGTTTGTTTCTTTGCTAATGAGGCTTATTGGCTTACCTATCAAGTTTAAGTGCTTTGGCTCCTGAGTGTCCACTGCTATCTGGTCAACTGCTTTGTGCTGAATTGTTCTTCAAAACAGACAGGGCAAGCCATTGCTTTCTTTATTATATAGGTTATAAAAACTGCTTGGTGACTTCCCTTATTTTTTCCACCCAGAACCTACATGGCTAAATTGTCTAAGTGTTGTGATAGACAGTGAATGTGTTCTATCAGAACTCACTGCCGAAGGCCGGAGAGATAGCTCAGTGAACAAAGCATATGCTTTGGCAGGTGAAGGGACAAGGATTTATTCTCTGGTCCCACTGCCACTCTGGCCCTGCCCCCAGGGCACTGAACTGGGGTAGAGTACAGGCATGTTGGTGCACGCCTGTAATCTCAGGGCTGAGAGCCTGAAAACAGGAGGATCACCATGAGTCCTATCTGTGTAGTGTGAGACTGTACCAAATACACAAATGGAAAAAAAAAAAAAAAACACCCTCACTGCCACATATGTTTTAAAAGAGTAAATTTTATAGTAATGAATTCCCACGTATGGATTCTTAAATATGTAATCCTTGCCATAAAAGCAAAAGCAAAGCCAAAGAAGACCATGTTCTGTGGCTGAGATGTAAGACTGAAAAAATGTTTATGTGTAGGCACTCTGTGGTGGATTACCTAGTGACCAACTGGTACCACCAGCTTCACTAACAAGCTTAGTGTTACATGCAGAGGCCCACATGGAGATTACTGAAGATAGCATAAAAGGAGAACTGGAAGGGAAGATGGAGCACTGGTGATTCCTGGAGACTCTTGTCTTTGTGGTTTTCTTGATATTTAGTCAGGTGTTCTCATTGTCAGAGGAGCTCAGGTCCTCATATTCACTGAGGATGGCTGTGTTTCTTTTCAGGCAAGTGTGGCTCCTTACCTTGGAATCACTTCCTGGCTACAGTGCAGCTCACTTAGCCTACGGCCACAGAGCTTTTATCTCCTTTGTGCAGGCCTTCTACTTTCTACCACTAACCTTTGGGACTTATCCAGTGCAAATGTTCAACTTGCATGAGATGTTGTTGTGGTCTCTAGGCCTCTAGCCCGACTAGTGCAAGCACTGCCATGGGATCCAGGCCCTCAGCTGCCTTCTTTGGGTCTCTACTTCATGGTCAAATCTCTTGCACTCATCTGCATTTGACATTTTGGCTGAATATTATAAATAAATTGTATAAGTTATATGTTCTCTATTAAATCAATCCCTTTATGAACCCTGCCTACAATCCTGCTCTAAGGTAAGTATTGCCAAACACAGACTGACTACTTACAGAACAGTGAGTAGATGCTGGTTTGGAATCATGTTTCATGAGATATAGTTCTAAGACTTGGGACATTTTGCCTGAAATAAGTTGTACACCCCCAAAACAAAGTTTTAAATACTTAAAGTATGACATCAAGGAAAATGATAGAATTTATTTTGCATGTTGCCAAAGCTTAGATGTAGAAATAAAAGAGCAGAAAGAATGCAAAAATAATTTTATACTACATATAGGAAAATTAACACTCTAAAGCTTAGATAGATTTAACTTAATGTAAGTGATAACATATGACAGTAAACCACTAGAAAGGTAGTTATTCTAGAGGTTAAAGATAAAAGGTTACTTGACTATTGAAGTGTGCAATCAGGAGAAATTTAGTCACTACAGTGTGCCTTGATTACTTGGTCACTTATATAAAAGAGAATACACACACACACATACACACATACATACACATACACACACAGACACACACACACACACATACACACGTACATATGTTTATTGAGAATCACCACTATATATTTATATAGACCAGAAAACCATGTAGAACTCATGCCCCTGCAGGCAGTTTGTATCACTAAAAGCTCTAAACGGTTGGCGATCATTGCTAGACCATATTTTGTATTTATACTGTAGGATTTGCTATGAATGCAATGACATCACTATCAACTTCCAGTTTCTAAATTACAAATGTGTTGGGAACTTTTTCCCCCCATAAGTCCCTTCCATATAAGACTTTAATTTAAAATATGTCGAGGAGAAAAATTTATTCTGTATAGATAGTGACAGACTGGGAAGAACAAAAAGAGATTCATTCATTTCTTTGTGCTAAGCTTTTGTTAGTTCTCTGCTATGTCGCTACAGATATTATTTGTCAAAAATTCTCGGAGTAGAGATTTTCACTGAAAAGTTTAACACGTTTGGTGCTACTTTCCATGGCCTTCACTCATTTCACATTTTCTTTCTTTTTTTAATGTATTTAGTACGGGGTCTAGAGGGTCTCACCACATAGACCAGACTTGAAGTGATCCTCCTGTTTTCAGTCTCCCAACTGCTGGGATCACAGACAGGCACCATCACACCCTGTATCAGTCACAGTCTCCCTGAACTCAGGAGTGGGGTGTGGCCAGGCATTGCACACAGGTGATCAAACCCCGGCTTGCTACACCTGCCTAACCAGGTGCTTTAGTCTTCTGAGCTATCTGGCTGGCCCTTCACTCAACATTTGCAATGATTCCATAGACATGTGTCCTATGACCTACACTATTTAGCACTTCCAACTTATAAAAGTCTTCCCTTTCATGAATGAAATTCAACGGATATATCTGTAGTTGCGAGAAATGCTTTCAGGGAAGAAACACTCAAAAAATGAAAAATGCGAATGAACTGTTCTGATTATATTTGAAGTCAGTAATGGTCTCCTTGACATTAGAAAGAAATGGTTATGGATCTTCTCTCCAATTTCCAGTCCTGAACCAATTCCAAATGCTGATTTCCTTTAATATGAGGCAAGGACCACTAAGTTAATGACATGAAAATACTGCCACAAGATTTCCTCCCCTTCTCCCTGAGAATCAGTAACTGTTGCCAGAATTAAATGGCTTTGAAAAAAGAGGAAAAAATGAAACAAAAACTTCACAAGAACTTTTTGGTGCTGTCTCACAACTGATGTTGATTCTCCCAGACCAGAAACACTGTCTGGATATTGAGGACAGGATATTGACAATGACGTCAGAAGTATACAATTTCCTCTGGTCCGTATCAAAGTGGGACTGTTCGATCCTGTCACTCTGTGGGTTTTCTCCATCCTTACACACACATTACAGACAGCTATGTTTCACAACTGTCAGTATCCTCTCATTAATATTTTAGTATATGAAATAAGGACTGCTGGGATAGCAAAGACAAGTGAAGTTCTTTAGAACTCACTATCAAAGGAAGAAAGCCAAAGGAACACTACATTTGGGGTGACCTGTACATACTGGAGCCCTGTGAACAGGTGCTAGGCATAAGGCTGGTGACTACAGTCACACTCTCACTCAAATTTCTATTTAGTCTGAAAAGAACAAATATTGAGCTTGAAGAATTAAAGAGGGCTTTTAAAATCTTCTTTCAATTTCAGCTGCTATTGCAAATGTATTTTTTACAGGAGAAAATGAATGCTTCCAATGATACCTGATACTTTTGTCTCATTGTTATTAGCATATATTTGAAGTCCATAATGATTACATTCATCTGGGGGGTTAGCATCTGTATGTAGCACATTTTAATTGTAGCAAGTTCCTTTTCTGCCTAACGGTAGTTCTCTATCTCTTTGTAGATCTTATACATTTCTTGCGTATTGAATTTTTTTATTTATGACATTTGTCATAGGATATGTTTAGTGCTGCATGCAGTGGTACATAATGCATCCATTCATTGTGGGTGCTTAGCCCATGCACATGAACTCTCCTAATACACGGTATTATCCTTCCCCTCCCTGTCCCCACCTCTCTGTTCCTTTCCCATGTGTAAAAGCCTTATTTGCCTATTTCTTATCATCTACTTTAATTTATCTCTTTCTTTAAGCTTCAAGTTCCTCATATAAGAGAAACTTTTATGAACTTTCAAGTTTGTGTGTCTGGTTTATTTTACTTACTGTTATAGATTCATAGAACATCAATACTTTTACAAATGATTCAAGTTTAATTCTTCCTAATAGAAGAGCAGTACCCCATTATGTATAAATACTGTATTTTCTTTTTCCAGTCATCTGCTGGTGGATATAAAGGATTTTCCCAGGATTTAGCTATTTTGAATTTTGCTCCTATGAACATGGGTGTGCATGTTTTAGGACATCTTTAACGTGATATGGTTCTCTTAAGCATAAAAATAACTTTAGGCATTTTTATACCTAAGTGACAGTAGCTCCTCACTTGTTTCTATGTTATTCCTCTGAAATCTTGATCATCTTCTATTATTTGTGGCACAGTCTGATTCTTGGTCCTTATGATGTGCTGCAGGATGTTTTCCATAATTTTATTGAAGAAGAAATAGTTGATACAAAGCCTTAGATCATATTTATTAGCACCAGGGAGTGAGAAATACATTCACCTAAGATCCAAGGGTTTATTTACTCTGTAGCATTTTTAATAATCTAGTGGTCTAGATCATGCTGGATTATACCTATCCAGTGAGGGACACCATTCTGCAATATTTACTCTTTGAAATGAAAAGAATAGTGACATTTGACATGCTTCTGTGGAAGCAATTTTATCACAACTCTGTGTGATTTGTTTTAATTCACTTACTAAGCAATCTTTAAAGATAAAGACCATGAATTAATGTAACTCCACAATTCTATAAGAAGTCCTCTTTCTTTATTTTTTTTTGTCTTTTTTTTTATTTTATTTTATTTATTTATTTATTTTTTCTTGTCTTTTTGAGACAGGGTCTTACTATGCAGTTCAGGCTGGCCTTAAGCTCATTTTGTAGCTCAGGCTGGCTTCAAACTCACAACAATCTTCCTGCCTCTGCCTCCCAAGTGCTGGGATTACAGGCCTGCGCCACCACGCCCGGCTTGAGTAGTCCTCTTTCACATAGTTATTTGATCCTTCAGGTAATGCTTGAAATATCTACAACTCATAATGATACTTTATTTGACTTCAGCACTCCTCAGTAAGAAGGTTAATGGGCATTTCCTTAGAGTTCTGAAGGAACCATGTATTCATCATCCCATGAATCTTCACTTTATCTAATGCCAGTAGATGTAAAGGAACTGCACATCCTGAAACACTCCTTATATTGTCTGACACATCACATCCTACACCTGAACCTGACATTACTTACACAGATACAACATTGGCCTAGTCCAATTAGATTTAAGACAAGTTCTAAAGACACAGATAATTGCATGTGTCTTTAATTTTCATTGTTGCTGAGACACAACACTTGACGCTCACAGCTAAAAGGGGAGAGGTTTGCTTTCAATCATAGATTGTAGACGTTTCAGTCCATAGACAGCTGGTCCTAAGACAGAGTGATTTGGCATATAGCTTGAAGAGAGGAAGAGAGAGGGAGAGAGAAGGAGAAATAGAGAGGAGGAGGGAGAGGGAAGGAGGGAGGGAGGGAGGGAGAGACAGAGAGAAATAGAAACAGAAGAAACAGAGACAGAGACAGAGATAGGGAGACACAGAAACACAGAGATTAGTCATCAAAGGAGATAAACCCTTAAGCCCTTAATCTTTCCAGTAAATACCACTAATGACCAGCTTCCATGCTCCACCACCGGAAGTCACATTTCAATATAAACTCATCAGCAGAATAATTTGCTGATGACTATTACATCTCTATGATCAAATCACTGCCCCAAACATCCACCTATAAGCACGTGAGGATTTGAGAGCACCTCTACATATAACCCATAGCAGCAAGAAATAAGAAAATGTCTGTGGTACCATTTTGATCTATTTGTGACATAAATCATTCACCTCTAGCCAGAAGTGCACTTATATGTGTCCCATACACGTGAAAAGTATTACATAGAGTTTATCAGATGGCTTCATATTACATTTTTGTATAATGCAAAAGATCATGGCTGAAGCAATATGATAGAGAACCAGGGAAACTACAGCAAGAAGACATAGAGAGATGCAACCGGTTATTCGCTTTGCAAGAAAAAATATGAATTGACACCAAATCATCAGCATCTGAGATTGATTTGGTTGATTAATTAGGGGATTGAAGTAAAATATACTTTTTTTTGTATTTTCTATAAATTTCCAATTTTAAAAATTGTTGTGTTTTTATTAGTACATATTTTCAACACATAATAAATATATTGATCAGAGAATATTGTCATGTGTGTGTGTGTGTGTGTGTGTGTGCTTGCGCGAGTGCGCGTGCGTCATATGTAGGCATTAATAATCTCAACTTGATGCTGTGGCTTCCTCTTTTTCCCTGCTTCCTCCCAGATCCTCTTTCTATCTCTACAAAGTAAGTCTATCTCCTTGTTTCCTATCAGAGTTCTGTATTAAATATATCTTCATAGCGTCTTGGAAAAGGAAAGAAAATAATGATTTCCATGGACTGTGCAAACATTTAACAGAAGTAATTCACCCCAAAGAGGCTCTCAATAATAAAATAATCAAAAGTAACTGTTGTCCACTGTCATTTGATTGAATAGTGTGTTACGCAAACAATTCCTACTTTGGCCAAGGCAGCTCTTTCGCACGGTCACACCAGTGTGCTCTCATTCTTACCAGGGGTAATTTGGCATCACCAATTACTAAAGGAGAATAGAAACAAAACCCAAAACATAAAATGTAATACAAATGGAGGTCCTTAGTGCGCGTTCTATTTCATAAACTCTTCTCAGGGAAAGTTGATAGCAGGTTCCCTTACAGAATGGGCTCTATGAACAGGCTAATTGGAAGACTAATGTGTCTTCAGATTTCTGCTAATTTTAATTTACAAAGTGTTACTCCAGGGAACCTTGTGCCTATATATAGGCAGGGACATTTTGTATATAGTCACTACAGGGTCCAAGAGTTACAGATATATCAATTCAGACTGCTGATTTCCTCAATGAACAAAAATAATGATATATGCAGATGATGAGGGCAACTGAAACCCAGAATGTGTGTACAAACATCGTAAGAAACACGAACTAATATTGTAGCATCTAGTGCAGCAATAACTATGAATATTTCGTTGCTTACCAAACAGGTATGCATTGGGATATAGTGTACCAGGTTTTTTCCTTCCCAGTTCCTCTCTTACTTCATAAAATACAGGGTAATAGAGGCTATGCTGTAATTCAGGATAAGCTAACTTATGTAAATGTGGATTTTAACTCAGAAATTGGTAATGAGGTGTTCAGGAGAAAAGAATTTTTTTGTTATAGCAAGTTGTGTCATATCAGGAATGATAGTTTCTTTCCTGGAAGGAGTAAATCCATTGTCTAGCTGTGTCTGAATGCTAAACTGACGATGGGTAGATCGTGCTGGCACTCTGGACTGAATAAGTTCAGTCCATCACTGAGGAGGAAACAGGAACTCAGATTCTTTTTTCATGTGTCCAGAACATAACTATGAAGGAGTTCCACATTTACCTCTATCTGCTCTTATGTATTTGGTATATACAGATAAAAATAGCTCAAAAGTGTATGAATCTCATAAAATGCATGCTGCTATCTAGCTTACAGTGTTTTAGATTTGTATAAATGCTATTTCAGCAAAGTACTTAGTACAGTGTTTTATTTTAGCAATATTTCATACCTTTTAAATGTATATTTATACTTTATGGAGGTGATCAAAGTACACAGTAAATATTTAAATTTGAAAAATTATTCCAATGGAAGCATTATTATCTTCAACCCTTCTCCAATACTCTCCCTCCAGTATATTTGTTCTTTTTCATGTGTTATGAAAATACAGTGAACGCAGCTACCCAGTGGCATCCAATTGGATGGTAGACGTGACTTACAAAAAAGTCAAGGTGTTTTTTCATCTAGTGTATTCACTGGATCTGGCAGTATGAAGTCTTCAGCTATTTCTGACCTTCAAAAGAACAATGACACCTTATGCTGTGCCATCCCCACCCCAGGGCATGCTGAGCTGGCGACTGAGTCTGTGTGTGGTGGCGCGTGCCTGTAACTCCAGTGCTGGGGAGGCTATAAACAGGAGGATCAATACATGCTTGAGCTGCATACTGAGACCTTGCACTAAAATAAGTAAACAAATGAAAATAAATAGATACAATAAAATAAAAAAGGACAATGAGAGTAAATGTGTAGAATTTAGTAAGGAAATTAAGGCAGTCATGACAGTGCAACTAAGACATTCAGATTACAAGTGACTCATATGTTCACTAACAGCTGAATGGATAAGAATGTGGTATGGAATACTACTTGGCCAACAAGAAAAGATAAATTTAAGTGACTTGTAGAAAAATGGATTCATCATGGGAACGTAATGCTTAATGAAATATATCAGATCCTGAATTTTAAATATCACCTAGTATCTCCAATGTGGGAAATGCAGTGTACAAGTAATTTAAGTAGTAAAATAAAGAAAAGATAATAAGAAGTAAGGAGGTAGAGTTTTTGTCAGTGAAAATGTGATCTATAAGTGGAGGGGATAAGAGAGCAGATAAGCAGAGGTAAAAGGCATTAAGTTGCAATAACGTCAGTAAGTGGGTTTACTCCCTAGGAAAATATATTTATTCTGTATTTCAAACAAATCACATTAAGAAAAGAACATACACTATATAAAAAATGCATTGCAATAATAAAAGAAGTGAGTATGAAACCCTTTCCAGAACTGCTTCAGAAAGCAGCAAGAATGATTGGTGTGTGAAGAAATGGGGAATATGTCAAGAGAGTTTAATGAAAATATGTCTCTTACAGTGACAATTTTTAATGTACATGTTCACATTGTGTTTGTTGTTGTTGTTTTGGGGGCTTCATTTTTGGTACCGAGAACTGAACTCTAGCCCTTGTGATTGCCAGATGTTACTGTGTCACTGGCCTATCTCTCTGGCCCTCATAGGCTATTCTGATCATGCCCTGCATAAGAGCAGTATGCTGCTGCTTACTGCTTTACCTTCATATACAACGTGCATCTATTTCTCTTTCCTCTATTGATGAGACTTGTCTATGTCTAAACTCACTAGTATTATACACAGTCACGTGATTTACCTGGTTATACATCTTAGCTGGAGAAAACATGAGAGTATTTCTCTGAAATACTTAATAAATTCCTGGGCTAGGGAGATGGCTCAATGGAATAAATGCTTCCCTGGCAGGAGCAAGGGCCTGAGTTCAATCCCCGGTTAAAATCCACATGGCATGTCTAAAGCTCTGTTACCTTGGGGGCCGGAAAGATAGTCCATCAGACTAAGGTGCCTGCTTAGGCTAGTTTAGGCTAGTTTAGGACCGTGGTTCGATTCCTGGCACAACATAGAGCGCCAGCCGCACCCCCAGGGCACACTGAGCTTGCCAGAGTCCAGGCATAGTTGTGCACACCAGCGCTGGGGAGGCTGAAAATAAGAGAATCACTTCATGTCTGAGCTATGTAGTAAGACCCTGCAACAACCAAATACATTAAAAAATAAATAAATAAAACTAAAATAAAGCTCTGTTCCCATCTTATGCTGTCTCCTCCAGTCAAGTCACGAAGATATAGACTGTTTTCCCAGAATTCCTTGCAGTTAGCTTTCAGATATGCGGTCAATGGTGTCAGATGGCAGCACTTTAGTGACAACTGGAATGTACCACTAAGTCAGAGCCACCCTATCTGTGTATGCAGCCTGCTTATGACCAACGCCCTTCAAGTTCACTTTCATTTGAACTTTTATTTTTGATAAAATAAATGAATTAGCTAGTGTAATATTTTTCTATTTTGAACTCTCCTGGTAATCACAAATGTGGTGATAGACATTTTTGCAGGATGAAGAAAAAATGTACAGTGAAGTTGGTATGCATTTGGGCATTTGTAAGGTGGTACAGTGTCACAGTGCTTTGGAAAAAGAAAAACAAGAAGTTAGTGTGAAATCCCATTTGTTGTAATTTATCTAATAAAGTAATCATTTTAAGAAAAGTTACAGGGCCAGTGAGATAACTCAATGGACTAAGTGCCTGCTTAGTCAAATGCAGGGACCAGGGCTCTATCCCTGGCACCACATGGTATGCCATCCTCGTCCCCGCACACGCTGAGATGGCCACTGAGTACCGATATGGTGGTGCACTCCTGTAATACCAGTGCTGGGTAGGCTGAAAGCAGGAGGATCATTATGAGTATGAGCTGTGCAGTGAGACCCTATACCAAATACATTTAAAAAAGAAACATAGAAAGAAATAAAAAGTTATAGTAATCAACCACTCAGAGACTGATGTGTTTCAAAATAAAAATTCAATACATTAATTAAAGCAAAATATATAATTTGACACTTGGAATCACAGCAATTTTCTACAAGCAAAATAATATGGAAGGTCAAAGTAAAATCAGAGTTTTGCTGCATATTAAGTAATCATACCTGGTATAGCATGTTTAGTTTTTACAGCTGACTCCATCAACATAAATATTGGCTGCTTCCTTCTATTCTACTCTGAGCTACCTGCTCCATACCCATGGACTTGTTCTCTTGAGTGTATTCTCCAGGCTGGGAGGTCCATAGGTCTTATTAAATTGTTATCATTTACATACAGTGATACCCCCACCCTCAGGGCCCTCTGAGACAGTGACTGAAACTGTTCGTGATGGTGCATGCCTGTATTCCAAGCACTTGGGAGGCTGAGAACAGAAGAATCACTAAGAGTCCAGTCTACATAGTGAGACTTTGTATACCCTTTATACCCGTCCCTACATTAAAAAAATATATATATATCATTTTATGAATCATGTGCAAAATATACTCCTTTTATAAAGGATTGTAACTTCTTATACAATATACTTCATAAAAACGTCAAGTGTTTTAATTTCATGATAGCAAAGAAATCTCTATGGTAAAAATATCCCAGAGGTTATTGTTAGCTATTTTTCCCCTAATAGAATTGGATGTAGATGCTTGCAAATGCTTTGACTCAGATAGCAAAACTTTAGGTGTTTAAACAACTTTAGTTAAATGCATGAATTTACTATTTTGATTTGTTTTAAGCAGGTAATTACTTGTACACTCCTACAATTTCCACATTAGTACAAATGTACTGCATTTGCCAAGAGTACTTTTAACTTCAAACTTTGGATATATTTCTCCATGCATCACGTCAAACTGAGATTTTACTTTTGTTATATGCAAGGCAATAAAACAAGAACAAATAGTACACAACATTATTTTTTTTGGGGGGGAAGTTCTACAGGATGTTCAGGGTCTCACTACTAGATTGGACTCATACTAATCCACCTGTTTACAACCCCCCAAGAGCTGGAATTATAGGCATGTGCCACCATGCCCAGTCTCTATCTTTTTTGTATTTTTAATTTTCTTATTCTTATTCTTTTCAACATTATTAAAAATAGCACTCCATAGTTTTGAAACTAATTATGCATACATTAAATGTTGAAACCACTTATATTTCCATACTTAAATTATCATATAATATAATAGCAGACAGTTTTATTATACCTATGAAAACATTTAATATCAATAACATAATGATTCTCCTGAAATTCTAGAATGTATGTTATATACATAGCTTTGAGACAAACACAGCTGTTAAGAAAAAGAGAACTTTTAGATGCTTTAAGAATTACATGGAATAATGCTTGATTTTTACATCTGTGAATCTGAATTTGAAGATAACAATATGCATTATAACAACTATTATTATTGTTACAACTACTACTACTATTATTATTATTGAATTTCTTTGATTTTCCTTAGTGAAATTCTGTATCATATCTGAGCAACTACTTTTGAAGACAATAATGTATAATGTAACTGCCACTGTTATATACCTACCATCCTGATTTTATTTGAAATTGTGTATCTATTCTAAAGTCTTATCTATTATTTTTACTCCTTTTAAAATAAAATTTACTATTTTTATCCTTCCTGTTTTTGTTTTTTTTTTTTTTTTCAGTTTCAGGGAAGGGTCTATAGGGTGTTCAGGATCTCACTACTAGGTCAGACATGTAGTGATCCACCTGTTTACATCCTCCCAAGAGCTGGGATTATAGGCGTGCACCACCACACCCGCCCAGTCTCAATTGCAATTTCTGCGTGCCATAGATGCTGGGCCCACACAACAGGCCCAGGAATCACACTGCTGGCCCCTGTGCCTGCTTGCAAGTGCTTTAATCCACTGAGCTATTTGACCAGCCCTATTCTTTAAAAAAATAGAAAAGAAATCATTTCATTTACAAAAGGAAAATTTTACTATATATTTTTTCAATTAAATATCACATTTTATTGTAACCAGAGCAATCTGGAAAATTTATTGGAGTTCAGTTTCTCTAAATGTTTAAAACTTTTTTTTCTTTTACTACAAAGTGGTTCTCTATTTATATCCTCCTTTTTTATTTTGTTTTGTCAGAGATGGGTGTTTCATTGCTATTAGAGAAGTTCTATTTGAAGAAGACATTAAAGGACCTTTTCATTCTTGAAACCAGTTGAAATATTTTATGCACTTGAATTCAGCAAAATATCCCAATATAGTTAGGATACATGTACAGCTACTTTCTCTTAGTTTACTGAGCAGAAATGTTTGTACTATTATTGTTTAGACAAGATATCATGTCTGCATATTGCCCTCTGAATAACTACTATGAAGAACAATATGCAACATATTAATTATTATAACTGTCCTACTAACCAATTTGGAAACTGTTTCATTGCTATTTTTCCTCATTAAAACAAAAATAAATTAAACAAATTTATAATACTTATGTTTTCTGATGTCATAAGTCAGCGTGGCTTTAACAGTTTCAAGAGGGAACCTAGAATACGATATTGTTGTCTAAATGATTCTCGAGTTATCAAAGGTTGCTACAATGAATTTTTTTCACAATGAATATTTCTCATTCTTTGATTCTCTAAAACACAAAACACTGTTACACCCTCTCCTCACCTCCATGTATAGTCACAGGTTGAGCATTAGGGTATGTGCTTGGGTGTGTTGAAAGCCTAAGTTTTTGAATGAAAATGTTTAAATTTCCTCTTTTCATAATCATTGTTGGCATTTTGTCATTTGCAAAACTATTTACAAATGTATGCTGCATTTCTTGTTTTTCTGTGATCAGTTTTGTTACCTGTTATATTTTAATATAGTTTTCTATTTATATTTTACAGCTCATAAGCCACACTGTGCCAGGTACTGTAGACAAATCCAATATGATTACATAACACACTAGGCCGATCAGGCATTTTTCTACCTTTAAAAATTGTATACTATGCCTGTCAGACTTGAAATAATTTTTCTGCATATCATCTAACACTCTTTTATTATCTAATTTACATATTAATGCCAAGAGAAACAGTTACATACTTCACATGTATTACATATGAAATTCCATGCTAGGAAGAAGTTCAATATTTCCTAAGAAATGTTCAGTACATCATTGTTGTCTTCCAATGATTTTCTTGCCAAGAAATAAGATTTTCTCACAATCTTTGTATTAGAAATTTCAAAATATCAGATAAAATAGACTTGGTGATAAGGTGGCACTTTTGGGTTTCTCCCTGGCATTCTATCCACCCTGATAACTATATAGATAATAACTCTAAGAATGAGCATACAAGGATTAGTGGCAATAGTTCTTGTGGTTATATTGCATTACAAAGAAATTATACAGCCTCTCAGAAAATAGTTTTTTGTGGCATATCATGATTTGTTAGCCAGTTTTCTTATGCAATTAACATTTTTCTTCAATAAGCAAGTGTGTTTTAGTTCAGTTGTTCAGCACGGACAATATCATTTTAATTAATAAATTTTAAAAATGGTTTCTAGAGCTTCTTATCTCTCTTACTATTTTCCATCTGTGCATTTATTGAAAAGCAGCACAATACATAAATGCAAATTAATTTCATACCACACTGGAGCTGTTAAACCAGATATTCAAATTATTTTCCAATTCAAAAGCATTCTGAAGCTTAAAGTTATTACTAGTAATGAGTAATTTAATTTTCTTAATTAAACCATATTTAATTCAGTTACACGAAGACATTCTAGCAGTCTTTGAAAATACGTATGATGATAACATCCGTGGATTTAAGAAAAATATTGTGCTGCAAATATGTTTCATTATGTTGTACAATCACTGAAGGATAATTATTCTTGAGTTCTGAATGAAATTCTCTAAAAGATGATGATTAAAAACAAATCATATGGCAAACAATACAAATGAAATTAACATAAAGTATGACTTTTAGATTGCACAAGAAAATCAAGATCACACTTAGAAGGCATAGCAAAACATTATCACCAGAGCACAAGAGATGCGTTTTCCTCCCAAAGGAATACATTGTCAGAAAAAAAAAAAATTAAAACTTAAGGAAGTCGGTGTCTGCCTGCTTCCTTGTAATTTCTTCTCTATGAATTATGCATGGTGGCAACAATGCCATGTGAACATGTCTACTGGGTTCCACTATGTAGCCTGTGTATTTTTTGAACACTGTTTATTGCCAGTGCTTATCCATATTCATGGAAAACATTATATTAGCTTCTTATTCTTAAAGATCACACGTTGAGTTCCACAGAGGCAAGGAACACGGGGCCACTTATGAATAGAGTTTCTGTGGCAGCACTGGGGACACACCACAGTTGCAGGCAGCCACTCTGCCAGACACTGAGATACCCACTTCACTCCACCTCCTATGGGCAGTTTATGCTCAGCGGCTTTGGACCAAATCCTGATCAGCTCACTGTGAGCAACCGCAGCCTTTGCTATGTGGCACAGAAACACAACCTGGACACTGACACCTTTGCATGTCCTTGCTTCCTTCGTATTCTTAATTAATTGGCAACTTTTTCCTCTGTTCTTTAAAAAAATGATGTTTCTATGCCAGTAAATACTTTGGTTTTTTACTGCTTGTCCATGTGTTAACTTCTTATAAATTATACACTACATAATTTATTCCTTCTTCACTCCCTAGTATTCAATTTTCTAGTCTCATGAAATTTCATTTTTAGATTTTTCTTATTTTTTTTATTCTTTTACAAAATAATATTATCTTATTTTGGAAATGGATTCACTAATTTTTTGCTTGTTTCTGCTCACCATTTTAAAAAAAAAATACTATAAATTTATTTGCATCAAATGCAAATGGGAAAGTAAAGAGCCCTGGGGCTCAACATGTTTCAGCCATGATGAGAATTACTTAGAAAAATCAGGAAATTAAAGCAGTACAATATTTAAGTGACTAAGAAGGAAAATAAAAGCCATGAGATAAAAACAGGACAATTCAATATTTTGAAGTTGGTGACAGATCAGAAAAATGTAAGTGGAAAGGCATCATAAAGGAAAGAAAACTTAGGTCATAGCAAATGTCGTGGTTCACTTCTGTAATCCTACCACTCAGCAGGCTGAGGCAGGAGAATCACCATGAATTCAAGGTCAGACTTACCTTTATAGCTAGACTTTTTCTCAAGACAAAACAAAACAAAACAAATAGCCTGAAAAAAATAAACAACAACAACAAAAAAAAACCTAAAGATACCTGGGTGTGGTGACATATAACTGTAATCCTAGCACTTGGGAAACTGAGGCAGGAGAATTGGGAGTTTGAGATCAGCCTGGGCTATGTAATGAGTTCAAGGCTAACCTGAACTGCATACCATGGCCTTGTCTCTCTCTCTCTCTCTCTCTCTCTCTCTCTCTCTCTCTCTCTCTCTCTCTCACACACACACACACACACACACATACACACACACACACACAATCAGGTCATGAATTCTGCTTCTGCTTTTAAGAAAAAATAATTATGATTGTGGAAGGGGAAGTGTTCAGTCAAGATAAATACTGGAGTGGAACAAAAATAAAATTTCTTAAGATATTTTGTATGTTATGTAAAGATTAAGACCAAAATCAGAGGCCTGGGGAGATTCTCAGCAGAACAAGCATTTGTCTGGCAAGTGTAAGGGCCTGAGTTCAGAAACTGGTTCTGCAAAAAAAAAAAAAAAAAAGACCAAAACCAATAAAGGAACTAACCAAGCAATGGGAAGTGAATCAGAAGTGACTATATATATATATATAATATTATAGTGCATTTTTCCTGATGACTGAAAAATTGGCTGAGAAAAATTATATATGGAAATACATGTTTCTAGACAGTATAAGTGATAGATTGTAGAGTTCATTTTCTAAAATACATTCTAAGAACCCTTACCTAGATATAAAATGGCTTTGCTTTTCAGAAATCTTTGTAAGTCATAGGCAAACAGAAAATGGAACTCAGTTGCCCAAACTTTAACACAACATCATGACTCTCCAGTATTAAGAGAAAATAGCAATGATGTTGATATAATCACAGATTGTAGGTCTTGAACACAGAGACTAGGGCCTGAGAAAGCTGGTGGAGAAGTAGCCATCACCTATTAATTACAGGATCATGGATGAACTTGAGGGACAGTTCCCAAAGTCCTGCATGTGGGACTCTCCTAAGAATTTGAACAGGTTTGCAGTAGACCTGAGCTCAGTCTGAGG
Organism: Ctenomys sociabilis; assembly: GCA_004027165.1. NCBI lineage: Eukaryota > Metazoa > Chordata > Mammalia > Rodentia > Ctenomyidae > Ctenomys > Ctenomys sociabilis. The sequence goes on from PVKA01028373.1 coordinate 19,199, forward strand.
CATGGAATTCCAGCACTGCCCCTTTGGACATATATAGATGTCATCCTGGCTTTCCTCAAGATTTGAACAATAAAGGACACACCGATGCCATGAAGAGATTGCTAGAGTAACTGCAGGAGGCCTCGCTGTAGTTCTCAGGTACAACATCTTATTTTTGCTTCTTTTTCCCTTTACTTGGACCAAGTTCACTCTGCAGAGCCAGTTTCTCTCCTTTTCTTCACTTCAACTCTCTTGAATAAACTTTGTTAGTGCTAAAAAAAAAAAAAAGAAGTGGCAGAATAGAAATTTGTGGAGCAAAGCACAGAGAAACACATCTTGTCTTTTAGGAAGTGTTGAGGAAGTTAGTGTATGATTTTTGTTTGTTCAGGGTATTATGCTTGAGGTAAATGAACACATCAAAAATTATGATTTATTGGAATCTCAGAACATAAAAACTGATCCAGGGCCAATCAGATAGCTCAGTGGACCAAAGTGCCTGCATAGGCAGAGCTCAGGGCCTGGGGTTCAATCCCCTGTTTGCTGTGCTTGCTCCACCACCAGGCATGCTGAGATGGTGACTGAGACTGGGCGTGGTAGCCTGAGCCTATAATCCCAGAGCTTGGGAGGCTGAAAACAGGAAGATCACTAAGAGTCTGATCCAAGTAGTGA
>PVKA01028374.1:0-29451 GCA_004027165.1 Ctenomys sociabilis
TATGGATTACCAAGCAGTTTAATAATCTGTTTCTTACTAGTTGAACTAGTTATTTATTTATTTTTTTTAATTTATGTATTTGTATTTTAACTTGAAGAGTGAAAAATAGAAGCAAAAACAGAGAACAAATGATATAAACAGGGTAACATACAACAATATATATGTTACAGATTTCACAACATGGATGGCTAATTTTATATATATATATATATATATATATATATATATATATATATATATATATATATATATATTAATAAAACAATCCAGCACAGATCAGCAGTCCAAAATAGAAGTGTGTTATTCACAGAAGTTGTTGACTTGAGTCATTCACTGCTCATTATATTAATATAACTTTACTTTATATATCTTCATTTTTATACTTTTCTGCTGGGTGGTTAAGACTGAGTTAAAACAAGACCTATATAACAAAAAATGTAACCTTTGTATCAGATAAGGTCAGACAGGTGCCCTCAAGATTTATCCTGTAACTCTGTACTGCTCTTCATAGATCCCTTGTCAATGTTAGCCTTGTGGATGAGCCATTGCTTGACCAATTTGCTTTCTGTAGAAGCCTGAGAAAAAGTTTTCTCTCCAAGTGACTCTCCTTAGGCACACTACATATCATTGATCCCATTCCTTTGTGGCCCCATAATCTCCTTGATCAGAAAATTTGGGACACTACTGAGTTACATGATGTTACAGTACAGGTTCTCCTATGTCCTGAGTATTCACTGACATTGAAAAGCTAGGGCCAAAATGTTGGCTGACCTTGCAGCATTTCTTTTTCTCTAATTTTTGATCTCCAAAATTAGGTTGTTAACTGTGCAGAAGAGAAACTTATTATTGCCCTGGAACATATGCAGTTCTGTTTACCCACACTATTAGTCTAAATATCAGACATCATAGGCATAACACGGAACATGATTTTCCATCAAGTATTAAGATACTAAACTCTAAGTCAGAACAGAATATGAAAAAGAAAAAAAATTAAAAATTAGGAATGAACACTTACATATATTTACATAGATATTTAGAAATCCATCCATATACAGCATAATAGTATTGTAGCATGACTGTCTTGTGATTTTTTTTTTTTTTGGTCTTATTTTTCATTTACTAACCTTTAAAAAAGGGTAGTGTAGTAAAAGCTGGTATGTCATGACAAGAAGTACATATTTAGAAGACCAGAATGGCCAGCATTTGGAGTATGACCCTTCTATTACACTTTGTTAAATTCAGTGCAGTTGTTTGGTTCACAGCTATCAGCATATATAGCTAGTTGGGGTGAGAATCCTACCATTTAACTACTAGTTTAAAAAAAAACTCTTGATGTTTCTCAGGATCATTGTCTTACCCAGTTAGTGTATGCAAGTGAATAGTCTTGCCTCTATCATGTTTCTCAGCATTTCTCCTTGCCCTCTCCTCATTGTCCAAGCCTCAAGTTCTCACTTTCCTTTTAATTGTGTTATACATTTCTATTTGCAATTCTTCTTTTGAGTTATACTAGGGAGAATATACAATATTTGCACTTGTGGGTCTGGTTTATTTGGCTTATAAGTATGTCTTCAAATGGCATCCACTTATTTATGAAGGCTTTGAGTTCATTATTCTTTACAGCTGAGTAATAATACATTGTATAAAAATACCACATCTTTTTTAACCATTCCTCATGTGACAGACATCATGGTTGTTTCCAAGATTTGGCTATCACAAATTGTGCTGCTATGAACATAGGGACACATATATCAATATGATATGATGTTTTCAGTTCCTCTAGGAAAATTCTCAGTAGGGGTATAGCTGGCTTGAATGGGATTTCCAGTCCTAGTTTCTTAAGGGGTCTCCACACTGATTTCCATAATGGTTGCACCAGTCTACATTCTCACCAGCAGAGGAGAAGTGTTCCCTTTTCCCCACAACCTCTCCAACATTTGTTGTTGGTTGATTTCCTCATGATAGCCATTCCTTCTAGAGTGAGATGGTATCTCAGTGCTGTTTTAATTTGCATTTCATGGATAACTGGTGATGTGGAGAATTTTTTCATATATTTATTAACTTCTTTAATTTCGTCTTCTGAGAAATGTTTGTTCATCTCGGATGCCCATTTCTGAACTGGATCTTTAAATTTAGGGGCCCTGATTTATTTTTAGTTCTTTATAAATTCTAGAGAACAGACCCTTCTCTGGGTTCTTATGAGTTAGGATTTTTTTCAAAATTTGTGGGTTGTCTCTTTACTTTGATGGTAATTTCTTTTGACTTGGAAAAATCTTCTCAATAACAGGAGGTCCCAGTTGTCAAGTCTTTCAAGTGTTTCCCATGCAAATATATATTTGTTCATGAACTCTTTGCCTACCATATGTCTTCAAGAGTTTCTCCTACTTTCTCTTCCAGGAGATTGAGTGTCGCTGTTTTAATATTAAGATATTTAATCCATTTTGACTTCAGCTTAGTGCATGGTGATAGAGCTGGATCAAGTTTTAGTTTTCGACATGTGGAGAGCCAATTGTTCCAGCACCATTTGTTAAAAAGGCTATCTTTGTTCTAGCAAGCATATTTGGCCCCTGTGTCGAAGATCAAGTAGTTGAGTGTGTTCGTAGAGGTCTCTCCATCTTCTAGTCTGTTCCATTGATCTTCAGGTCTATTTTGTTTCCCATACCAAGCTGATTTTATCACAATAGCTTTGTAGTATAATTTCAAGTCAGGAATTGTAATACCTCCTGAGTTGTGTTTGTTGGCCAGGATTGCCTTTGCTATTCTAGTTCTTCTCCGGTTCCAATAAACTGTAAGAATGATTTCTTTAGGTCTAGGAGGTATTTTGTTAGTATTCTGATAAAGATTGCATTGAATCTGCACAATAGTTTTGGGTGTATGGCCATCTTCACTATGTTGGTTCTTCCTATCCGGGAGCAGGGTATGTCTTTCTATTTTCTGAAGTTTCTATGATCTCTTCTTTTCAGAGTACTATAAGTTTTCATGAAAAGATCTTTAACTTCTTTGCTTAGATGAATTCCAAGATATTTCATTTTCCACGATGCTACTGTAAAAGGTATTGTGTCTATACTTTTCCTCTCACTGTTCCTGTTATCTGTGTAGAGACGTTTGAGTATTGACTTTATATCCTGCTATGCTACTGAATTTGTGTATCAATTCTAATAGCTTCTTGGTGGAGTTTTTTGGGTCTTCCAAGTCATCTGCAAATAGTAATAATTTAACATCTTTACCTGTTCTTATTTCTCTTATTTATCCCTCTTGTATCATGGCTGCAGCTGATGATTCTAAAACTATATTGAATAGGAGGGGTGATAGAGGACATCATTGTCTTATACCAGATCTAAAAGTAGAAGATTTCAGTTTTCCCCATATTAGCCATATTAGCCATTGGGTTGTCATACATGGATTTTATCAAGTTGAAGTGGAGGCCTTCTATTCCAATTTTCTGAAGGAATTTGAACACGAATGAGTGTTGGACTTTGTCAAAAGCTTTTTCTTCATCAATTCAGAGAATTATGTGGTTTTCATTTTTCACTCTATTGACATACTGTATTACATTTATAGATTTGCAAATACTGAACCACTCTTGCATCCCTGCGATGAATCCTACCTGGTGATGAAACAAAGTACTTCACGTCCTCTATAAAACAAATTCCAAGCTACTAAACCCTGCAAAACTCTCTTTCAAGTTTGATGGAGAAGTGCATTACTTCCATGACAAAGAACAACTAAATAATTTCATGACAACAAAGCCATCCTTACACAGGCTACAGAAAGATGTTCTAAAGAGGGACCACAATGACCAGAACTCCATTAATGATTACAGAAGCGCCCACTAAATGGGGTAAATAGTTAAACACAGGACAAAAAAGAATAAACAAGAGTACTAAATAGCATAATTCATAAGTCAACAATTTCATTTAAACCATCAATGTAAATGGACTCAATTCACCAATAAAGAGAAATAGTCTGATACAGTGGATTAGAAAACAAAATCCAAAAATATGCTATATACAAGAAACACACTTACCTCAAAAGGACATTCATAGTCTTAAAGTCAAAGGATGAAAAACAATACTGCACGCCCCAGCACCACAGAAAAAAGCAAGGGTAGCAATCTTGTCCTCAGACTGTCTCAACATCAAACTAAGAATGATCAAATGAAATAAAGAAGGCCACTGGTTAGTGGAAAAACTCAACAGGAAGAGGTAACCTAATAAATACATATGCACCAAACACAGGAGCACTATGTAAAACAAATGTTAATGCACATGAAAAAGCTAATATCCAATACCACAATCTTAACAGGAAACCTAAATACTTCCTTATCCCACAAAGATAGATTAACTAGACCAAAAAAAAAAAAAAAAAAAAAAAAACAATTAGCAAAAATATAGTAGAACTGAACCAGAGCCTGGAAAAAATGGACTTGAGGGACATAGATAGAGTGTTCCACCCAACCAGAGCTGATACATTTTTTTTTTCAGCTGCACATGGGTCATTTGCCAAATTAGACCACATACTAGTCCAAAGGTCATGTTTAAGAATATGCAAGAAAACAGAAATTATCCCATGCATATTGCCTGATGACAGTGCAATAAAACTGGAACTAAATGACAAAAGAAACCAGAAAAAGCCCTAAATATAAGGAAATTAAACAACACCCTAGTCAGCAATCAATGGGTTGTAGATGAAATTAAACAAGAAATTCAACAATATCTACAATTCAATGAGAATTCAACCACAACTTATCGGGATTTATGGGACGTGATGAAAGCAATTCTCCAAGGGAAGTTCATATGAACTCACACATTAGGGAAACAGAATGGAAACAAATAATCACACTAATGTGACACCTACAGCATCTAAAAAAAGAAGAGCAATCCAAACCCAGACCCCAAAGACGAGAAGGAACCATAAAGATTAGAGTAGAAATTAATTCAATTGAGATGAAGAAAATAATTCAAAGAATCAATGAATCAAAAAGCTGGTTCTTTGAAAGACTAAAAAAAATTGATAAGCTCCTAGATAATCTCATCAGAAAGAGGAAAGAAAAAATTCAAATATAAGCAATAAGGAATGAAAAGTGTAATCACCACAGACCCAGTGGAAATTCAGAAGATTATTAGTAGATACTTTCAGAATCTTTATGCTCCCAGAATAGAAGACACAGATGAAATGATCAGATTCCTAGAAAGGTACAAATTATAGAAAGTGAATCAAGAAGATAGAACAACTGTAAATAAACCAGTAACAGCCAACGAAATATGAAATGTAATTAAAAATGTTTCCAACAAAGAAAACTCCAGGTCCTGACAGATTCTCAGTTGCATTATACAAATTTCCAGAAGATATAATCCTTGCACCCACAAACTCTTTAGTGAAATTTAAAAGGAAGCAGTTCTCCCAAAATTATTCCTGGAGAAAAGTATTATACTGATACCAAAATCAGGGAAGGACACAACTAAAAAAGAGAACTACAGGCCAATATCACTCATGAACATAGACACAAAAATCCTCAGTAAAATCCTACCAAACAGAATACAGCAAATCATCAAGATCATTCACCATGAACTATCTTTTTAGATAGCAAATAATAACAATATTGCATTGCCGGACAATTTCTACTCATCATTTAAATCTCAGAGTAGTTGTTATTTTAAAAGAATAGGTTTTCTTAACTTTTCAAGATTTAGTTTTGTGTCCTTCTGCTATATTTTTTTTACTTCCTTGTCTTCAGTAATAAAAGTGTATGAAGTACCATTTCTGTTCATATCATTTCTAATCATTGGGTTGCTAAAGTTTAGAATTACATTACCCTTGATTCCTGGGAGAAAACTGGTATTTACTCAATGTTTTATGACTGAATAATGGAACAATTTGGTACTGGGTAAAAACCCTTGAAGATAGCTATTCAACATGTATAATTATGAAAAAAACCTATTAGCTTTATAAAAAGTTTATGTGAAAATTACTTTATGCATTCAAAATCATATCATAGAGCTCTTTATTTTGCATAGTTTACATAAGAATTCTAACAACTTTACTATTTGTGGTATGAATGAATGTGCGGCCCTCAAAACTTGGCAAGGAAATTGTTGGAGAAAGATGTACAGTAGGTCTCTAACTCATTCAAACAATTAATTTTTTAAAAGTAATTCTTTAAGGAACCAGTAGGATAGCTCAGTTGAATAAGCGCTTTCTTGGTAAGCTCAAGGGCTTGAGTTTGATCCCTAGTTATGAAAAAAAAATTCTTGGACTGCATCAATCTTAGTTATGATTAAATCCATATATATCCACTAGAATATTAATGTGTCTTAAAGACACAAGTTTGTCTGTTCAAACTATGTATTTTATGAAGAAAGAGACAGGTCTTTCAATATGCTCCTTGCAAATAAAAAATACTCTATTTTCCATCATGTTCTTCAGAAAGAGTAGTTCTGTAATTTTGTTCACTTGTGGAGAACCATCCAAACATATTAATATTTAAGCAATGATGCAAAATGGTCATTCATTTGTATGTAGTTTTTTGTCTAGTTTTGTCAAAGATGTGTATTCCATGCAACTTAAATATTGTAGGGGGAGCTTGAATTCATCAAAATAATCCAATATAGTCTAGTAGTCCATAATAGTAGTGGATTATCCATAGGACTGGCAATATCAGAAGTTGTTGACATGAGGCTTTTACAGCTCAGCATATTAATATGGCTTTACTTTGTATACCTCGTATTTATATTTTTCTGCTGGATGGTTAAGCCCAAGATAAAGCAAGATATAAAGTTAGGATACAGGTATAACTACTTTCTATTAATTCAATGAGAAGAAAGGTTTGTACTAATAGTGTTTTGACAGGATGTCATGTCTGCATCTTGTACTATGAATAACCACTACAAAGACAACAATATGAAATGTATTAATTATTGAAACTGTCCTATATATCGGTTTTGAAACTGTCTCATTGCTATTTATCAATAAAATTAATAAAAAAATATTTAAGCAATGAAATAACTACCCAATTAATTCAGTTAGTTTAGGTAGAAAACATTTAGACAATGAACATACTATTCTTCCTATGGACATATTAACTTTAGCCTTTCTAACTCCTTTTCGGCAACTTGTACACTATTTGAAAAACATACTTACTTATATTACAGCTGATTGAGATTTCTCAATAATTTTACCTATATTTTTGTGACTAGACTTTATTTTTGGGGGGGTGAGGGTATTGCGTGGTAACTAGATTTTCATAATGAAAATAAGTCAGAAACGTAACTATTGTTAGATGCTTTAAAATAGTATCATTTTCTTTCAATTATATTCATTAATTTGAATGAGTGTTTTAATGACATTAATTTCAGATGAGAGTGTCATGGAGTTTAAATAAGTTTTGGTGTAAATACTCCTTTCTTTGATTATATTCTCTGTGAAATCTAGGTTTTAGTTCAATAATCTACATTTCTCTCTGCACTCAAGATTATCACTTCAGGAAAAAGAATATTCATTTCCAAATTAGTAATTCATTTACCTGGTTCTTCTAAATATTTCTATAGTTAATATGCTTAGATACAAATTGAGGTCTAAATATACATAACAAATTCTTGAAACTGTTCCAAGTGTTATTTCTGCCAAATAGAATTAAATTGTTACCAATTATTACTGAGTCAATTAAATTACAATGTTCAATTTTATTTTCATTTGAAAACGTTATCCATTTATAGTTCTCTTCATGTGATTATAACAGCAATAGCTAGGGGCCAGCTCTCCTGATTACCCTATTCCAGGTTCAGCCAGGTATCTACTATTGTACTTCCTACTGTTTAAGAATAAGCACATTGTAAGAAATTTATGCAGTTCTCAAGCAGTTTAAGACACTTATAATATATATATTTTATATATATAATATACATATATATATATAATATACATATATATATGAATTTACATGTTTTTAACCCATTACGTTTGTTCTTTGAACTTACCAAATGTGAAAGCCCCTGCAAACAAAGCCTCAGGACACACTTCAGAAAGCAAATTTCCATAGGTTACTTCAGTTGGGAGGCATTTTCCCACTTAGGTTTGCTATCAGTAATCTGACCCAAGAAAAACAAGCAAGAAAATATTCCATTTGCTTTCTGTGAAAGCCTGAGAGAATGTTTTCTCTCCAAGTGACTCTCCTTAGGCACACTCTACATCCTGTATCACTTTGGCCCCATAATCTTGATGAGAAAATTTGGGACACAACTGAGTCGCATGGAAAGGACTCAAGTCAACAACATATGGACAACCATATGTTGCCAGACATATGGATAACCTGATACAATTATGGACTAATGGAATATTTGGCAATATTTTGCTGAACTCACACACTTATAATATTTAATTGACAAAACTAAACAAAAAAAGGGGATACATGAATGACCATTTTGTATCTGTATATTCACAATGGTTAAGATAGACATACAGCTACATTCTCTTAATTCAGTGAATAGACGGGTTTCTTCTACTTGTGTTTGTAAATAGAATATCATGTCTGAATCTTGTACAATTAACAACTAAGGAAACAATATGCAATGTATTAATTATTGAAACTGTCCTATTCATTTGATTTGAAAATATCTCATTATTTGTTTCTCAATTAAAAATATGAAAAATAAAAGAAAGAAAGTGGCAGAAATGACCGGATACATGTGCTCAAAGCAAGGGAGAGTGTACTGGGGGTGGGGGGGCCCATGACGATGAGTCTTTCACTATAATAAATTGTTCATTTAAACTTTCAAAAAAGAAAATACTCAAATGAGATGCCTTGTACCCTTTGTCATAATCATCTGCCCCTGTACCTGTGATTTCAATAAATGCTAATGGGAAAATATAGTTAAATTTTAAACATATAGATCAAACAAAAATGCTGTAAATCTATATAGTATTCAGCAGCTCTTGAACTCGTCACTTCTTTGGTTACATACCTAAACTCTATTACAGGTGCAATATACTCAATTTCCTTCTACCTCTTCTGATGGAGTTTGTATCTATCATACATCGTGAGACAATCAGTAAACTCAATAAATGTGACATCCTAGAGAAGTTTAGAAGTCTCTTGACTCCCTGGATGCTTTGCTTAGAGTCTTTCATGTGTTGTTTTCTTTTTCATATCTCTTCTCCCACACATGTAAACTACTTTCTTGCTTATTGTGTGTGCTTGGCTGTTTTCCTGGGCCCTAGGCCCACTTAGTTTAATATGTACATGTTTTTGTATATAGTATTCCTGACTCTGTTGTGGGGCTGGGCTGTCTATAAATTATCAATAATTACTATTATATATTAGAGCAGATTTTGGTTTTAGAACTTAGAAACAAAGATGAACATTGAATCCAGTTTGTAATAACCAGGAATACAATAGACGTCCAGAAGGAGCAGGAATAAATGTACATTTTGGATTGAACATAACAGGTTTATTTATATAAATTTTTAAACAGAAACTATGAGAAATAGTCAAGTTTATCCCTTTGCTGAGGACCCATCATAGCATTTATTCTTCTTTTATCATCCAAATACTACCAATATGTTTTTAATCAAAACTCATTGCTTACCATGTTAACTTATCTACATATAACCACAGCAGATGCTTGCAATTCCTCTTCCTATTCATAAACATTCACTCATCTGAGACAGTAAGACACATTACCAATCATACCCTATTAATAATTCACTTCTGAATTTGTTTTAAATTGTGAATAAAATCAAAATAATTTGTGTGTAGCTATCATTTCAAAGAAAAGTAACCATTATAAACTATTTACACCAGCCCTTGTTTGTTTTTAAAAAATACAAAAAAACGATCTAGAGAAAACTGTGAATAAAAAAAATCTCTGGCGATGCTGTTGAACAAGATCTTAGCTGATAGTTAATTGTCCGGGGACTGAACAATGTAAAAGTGAGGTAAATGTGAAGTTGTTTCTTTCTTATTTTCTTAATCATTACCTGCAGATGAAAATCCAAACATGATTATGGTTTCAAGCTGTGAATGTAAAATAATGCAATCTCTCTGAGTGGTTTTATCAAGTTCCTGGTCCTGACCAGTTCCAGACCTGTGCAAAGCTTAGAAAAGCCAGCAAAATCTCAGCCGAAGCATTCCACCTCAAAGAGAAATCAGGAGCCTTTTTCCTTTTGAAGTCCATCAAAGCCACTAAAGTTAGCCTTAGAATGAAACTGTGATGTTGCTCAAATGAAAAATATAATATTTTATAAGGACCCATTTAATCACACAAAGGTAGACTGAGTCCTACTTTGGAGCAGCTGCCATCTGGGCCTTGACTGTCACTTTCCACAGGAGCTAAACATGCCCTTTGCTCTTCTACTTTATGGAGAAGGGTGCCAATATTCTGCACTAGTGCCTGAGAGCCTTGTCTGAATTCTTTTCATGAAGACATAAGGAGCCAGGAGCTACAAAAGTTCTTTGAACTATCAGGACTTAACTCCTTGATACAAGAGCAAAAGAAAATAGGAAAATTATGATTGCTAGTGAGATATATCCATTAATTTACTACCTTTGAGTAAAATTTGAGTCTTTATTATAGAGTTATTATGTGTCATATTTTGAAGTTACAGTTTAAGGCAAAATGCATCAATAATGGCTAATCAGAAGATGTCATTTAAGAATTATTAAATAATTACAATCTTAATACTTTCATATCAGAAAACAAACAAATGTATGGATGGTCAAGTATTTTCTTCCTAATTTAATCACAATACAATCATATTTTACTTTCCTTTAGTGGAAAGATATGTGCACTCACACACACACACACACACACACACATTTCATGACTCCTCTTTTAGCATTGATTATAATTTTTAATTCACCCTTCTAAAATCATAAGCAGGATTTTCATATTTTTGCTACAGGCCTTTGTTTTCTTAGAATAAAAATATTCTCCACATTTTCATTATCCTAATATTGATTCAGCTATAGGGCTAATTTAAATGCAAAGCAAATAATTTACCCAAACATGTAAAGGATATGCATTATCAGAACACAACACCTGCAGGACAAAAGAGAGGTTAATTTCATTGTTTCTCAGAAGCAAAAGGAGATCATTTTGAAGCCTGCAGTAACCAAGCTCTGTGAAATAGCTGCATTAGTCATTAACTTTCCAGCACTAAATTTCATATCAAACTCAATTAACTACTACATAGCTTTTAATGACAATATTTTTTCAGATGCGGCTCTTGTTTACTAAGATTTCACATCACGAGTATCTCTCCCATTACTTCCTCAATGTTAATATTCAAGTCTTGATTTTCTCCAAAGAAAATGGGGCAATGAAAATTGCATTTGCTAAAAGTTCTTCTTGAATTATGTTTCAACATTTCGAGTGTGTTAATGTAATGCCTTAGAAGCTAAAGGGAGCAATTATATAGAAAGTCAAAGTCCCCTATGTCTACCCTCAGGATTGATTAGGTTTGCTATTTATGCATATTTCCATACAACATTGCTTCTGCATTGCAATTTATCAGGATCAGAACCAACTAAATTGGAAATGTCCCTTAGTATATTTTTATCACAGTGAAAGTCAAAGCCTAGAATAACAAAAAGGCACAAAATTAATGTCATCAGGAAACAATTTACGCAGCTAATTAGCATAACATTCTCATATAAAAAGACAGATGGATGAAGGGACCAGGTCATTCATAGCCCATGGTAAACTGCTTTAGTCTTTAATCCCCTGCTGTTACTGATCAACTGGTACTCTTTTTGTGGACTGAGATGATCCCTAGAAGGATTTAGATTCTTCCATTAGATTGATTCATGTTGAGCCTTTAGCTTTTTATTGATAATATATTTCATTATTTTTATGTAAACAACATGAACTTTAGTTGGCAGCTGAAGAATTGAAATGAAACATAACTGAACGTTTCTCCCATAGTGGCTTCTACAATACACACAGCCTTATTCCCTAGTGTGCTGAGAAACAAGCACAGGTGGAAGGTAAACAATTAATTTCTACTTCAACAAGATTTGGAATGTCGAGTTATACACACTACACCCTAGACAATAGTTGTAGCGGAGGAGGAGTCAGAAATGACTATCACAAAGTTATCAAATTCCGTCACTGGAAATAGTCAATCACAATAAAGAATTCCATGATTTGTGTCATTGTCATTGTTGCTTTGTTTTCTTCTGTACCAGGAATCAAACTCAAGGCTTTGCACTTGTCAGACATGCGTCTGTGGTACTGAGCTATACCCCCTATTCCTTCAATGAAGTTATAAAATAACTTCTAAAAAACGTGTATATAAAAGTCGATTCCATTACATAAAAAATTAAAATAGATGTTAAAGGGAAAAAAACTTAGAAAGTGTGACTTTTAAACTTGCAGGCTGCAATTGTTGCTCTTCTATTGGCTTGCTCTGCACTCTGAAGAGGCTATTTCTTTTCCTACCTTCATATTTTAGTAATTGTAAACCTTCACTATTTTAAAAAGAAATAAACTTACAGGTCAGAGGAAGAGACGTGATTTTCTTTTGCTGTTGTATGAGCTCTGTAAGGCTGCTGTAACAAGCAGCACTGTATGAATAATTAACGTAACAAAAGTCTATTGTCTCTCTGCTCCTGCAGCTTGAAGCCTGAAGTGAAGCTGTTGTCTGGGTAGGGTCCTTTTCAACAGCTCAGAGGAAATGGTCTGCTCCATGTGAGTCCTTTCACCTCTGCTTGCCATCAGCCACACTTGACATCCATCATTTGGTATGTATTACTCCAATAGCTGCTTGCCCTTACAGCTTTTCTCCCTGTGTCTCTCTGTATCTCTGTTCAAATGTCCTCAGATCATAAATAACCCAGTCACTCTTTGAGGGATTCCAGTCCAAAATAAATTTGTCTTAAGTTGGTCACATAAAAGACCTTATTTCTGAAAAAATGACACCTATAAACACAGTGATTAGGATATCAACATATCTGTATGGGAGACACAATTCAAGCAATAACAGTGGTAAAAAATTTGAATGGCAGATTATTGGTTATAGCAAAAATTATGAGAAATAAAATTATCACTTCAGTATGAATGATATATATTTCTGACCTAAAGGAACACCTGTGTAAAAAAACAAAGTGGGGCCACATAATAGCTAGTGTACCCTATTAGAAAAATAAAATCTGTATGCTTACTGTATTTAATACCATCAAACTAAAATAAACAGACATATGCATTTCCCTGACAAACTAGTATATTAGTGGAAATGTCAGCTTTTACTTGCCGAAGTTAACTATCCCACGTAAGAACTTGGACTTTCATTTGAAATGACTGTACATTTATGCCATCCCCAACCCCTTCTCTCTCAATAAGCAGCCTCATATTTTATTCATTGATCTCATTTACAGCTATACTTTGGACCAGGAAAGAAAACAATTAACAGTTGATATATTGAGATCTACTCAGACTCTTAGTTTAATACCTTCTGTCTCCATGCCAAACAAATAGGGTCTTAGGGCACCAGGGAGATGGTTCAGTGGAATTAGCACTTCCCTGGCAAGTGCAAGGGCCTGAGTTCAATCTCCAGTTCTACCAAAAAAAAGAAAGAAAGAAATTAAGGAACAAAGAGAAGAGAAGAACAGAAAAGAAAAGAAAAAAATAGGGTCTTGGTTTAGTTAATAAACAAAGGTAGACATAGTAGATAGATACATAAATACAGATATAATTTAAGAAATCCTTCTATTTGTATAATAATCATAGACTGGCATATATTGATTCCAGATCAACTATAAAGAATGCATTAATTCTTTTGAAAGGCAATATAAATATATTTTCAAAGATTAAAGTAGGAAAATAAAGTTCTGAAAAAAATATATATCAAATAGCATCATTTTTCAGTATCAAAATTTTGTCTCTATTTAAGAGGCATAAAGTTGCACAAAAACCTTTAAAAGATGCTTTCTGCTGTTTTAGCAAGCAATCACCTAAAAATTGAGCAAAGAAATGTAGCTGATGAGACTGAAGCAAAGATACGCCCTTTCATGAGTAGATGTTTGTAGAGCACAATATTAGTGCTCTCTGGGTGGAAGCGGGGCGTGTACACAACATGTCTTAAGTGCTTTCTCACTCCTCCTGTGTCCTTCTTTCCTTCTTAGCTGCACTCACTTCCATTTGAGAAAATGTTCTCTCCATACTTTCTGATACCTAACTTCTTTGTTCTATATTTGTCCATTAAAAGAGAGTTTGAACCTGTGATTTTATATGAATATACATGAATTGGAAGAAGAATATTATACTCAGTTCAAAGATGATATATAGTTGTTCTTTTGTGGATTCCAAATTCCCTTGTTCCAAACATTTCATTTTGTAAGACTATAGTAAAGAAGAGTAGGTAGAAAAACATAAGCTCAGACATATAGAAAAGAAATTGAAGCATCCCAGTAGACTAAGTACTATTAAATTTACAGAAGAGAATGAAACACACACACACACACACACACACACACACACACACGCTATAGTAAAAGATTTGGAATATTTAGCTAAAAGTTTTCAGTAGAAAAGTAGACATTAATTTAAAGCTGTATAAATTTATAACATTCAGTATAATAATATATATATATATATATAAACTTATATACGTACGTATCATATATTTAATTTAATAACCAAACAAGAGTAGTTAGCATTTCTAAAACTATATAAAAAATTCACTATAGACCGAGTAACCCATTAAAGCTAAGCAACAATGGTAAATATACAAGCACCCAATATCAGAGCAAATGCTAAATTCAAAAGATAAGACAAAAAACTGTAAAACTTTGTAACTTCAAGAGGGTGCCACACTTTTATCAATGAATAGATTATGCATCAAAAAAGAACAAAGAAACAAAAGTTAAATTATGCTGTGGAAATAAATGACCTATCAGGTACATAGAGAACACTTCACCCCAGATGTACCGAATGTGCAATCTTATCATCATGTGGAGAATGCTGCAGAATAGAGCATATTTTAAACTACAGAAAAAGTCTTAATCAGTTCATATTAATAGCAAGAAGAATTTTGGAAATTGCAGAAATACATGGAAATTAAATAACATGTCCTTGAATGACCAGTGGGTCAATAAACAAATTAAAAGAGAAATTTGAAAATTTATTAAAATGAATAAAAGAGGCACTGTAGAGTGATACCTATGAAATACAACGAGAGCAGTGCTCAGAGGGAATTTTACAGCAATAAGATTCTATATCATAAAAGTGTAACATTCTTAAATAAATGACCTAACAGGTACACTGAAATTACTAGAAAAGCAGAATAAACCAATAATGAAATTAATAAGACAAAAGAAGCAAGAAGGAACAGAAATAAATGAAATATATACCCTAACAATGTCAGTAAAAGAAGTGGTGAAATTCTTTAAAGGATGGAATGTTTATTTAACATTTTACTATATTATGTAAGAAAATAGAACCAGCCTTCAAATGAAACTATCAGAGATACAAATGAAGGTAAAACAGTTGACACTATAGAAATATGGAGGATTATGAGAGATTACTGTTGGCATAAATAAATACAAACCAACTGGAAAATCTAGAGGTAATACATCTATTTGTGGACATGTATAATTAACCAAAATTGAACAATGAGCTATAAAAAACTTCTACCTCAGAAGAGATAGAAGGGCATTAACGTCCCATGTCAGAACTGGAAAACTCTGAGGTATGAAGAAACAGGTGGTTATAAATGCTATCTGTGGAGGATGGAAGTTAGTTCCGGGACTATTCCAAACTGGACTAAGTACTCAGGAAAGCAAAGGCAGCGTACAAGGGAAATGCAGTGTTTGTATTTCAGGAAGAAAATTAGGTAGCGGATCCATGTTTGCCCCACAGGGAAAGTTGGTCTTTGTGTGGACTCAGATTTCTGAGGAGACTACGCATAGAAAACTGTTAGTCAGGAGGCACTAATACAAGTGGGTATTAGCTGGGCATAGGAGTGCATGTCTGTGACACCAGCACTGGGAGGCTGAGCCAGCAGGTGTGAGAGTTTGAGATTAGCCTGTGCTAAAATGAGCTAAAGGCCAGCCTGAACTGCTTAATCAGACCCTGTCTCAACAACACCCTTCCCTTAAAAAAAAATGTGTGTATGGATCGTCTATATTTTCCTTCTTCAAGCAAACAACCAAGCAATTAGTAGACTACAGGCTTTGCTATTTAGACAGCAAGTACTGAGAGCTAAAGAAACCATTTCTTCACCTTAGCATTTCCTGAATGGGGAGAGACTTCTGTGTCACCCTCAGGGGGAGAATTACTTCCCAAAGGAAGAGCTTCTAATGTGCTTAAGATACTCTATTTACTCCATCTTCATTTATCAATAGTAATAATTAATAATAATAATAAAAGATATTCCTAAATTTTAGACATGATTGTTATTTCTTAGTTTCCTCTTGGGAAGATTTGCTTTATTTAATATTTTTGTGGCCTGTGTGTGGTTTTGGTGGCATGCTAACTTTTAAGGCATGAGCTCGAAGAATGCTCCTAATTTGCACATGGTGAATAGATGTCAAGCAGAGCTTTCTATGCCTTCCTCTGCCTCATTGTCTCTATATCAGGTTTTTAGGGTCTAATTGGGTAAGCTAGACTGAACTAGTGCCTTTAGCAATTTACGGTAAGACCCTGACCCTTGTTTTATTAGGAATTAGTTGGTGTTTTTTTTTTTTTCAGTAGAGGTACTTGATAAAACAAATTTGTATATTTAGCTAACAGATTTTGTACTCTAAAAGAGAGTACTTTTTTATTCAAAACTGATGAGCAATTATTCATTGGTTTGTGTACTAGGCCAACTGAAACCTTGACATACACAAGAATTTGTCTCAGTCCCTTTCACATACTGACCTTCTCCTGAGCTACAACTCCTGCCCATTTTTTCTCATAGTATTTATTATTTGTTTGGTCATTCATTCATTCATTCATTCATTCATTCATTCATTCATTCATTTGTATTTTAAAACAGGGTCTTACTAAATTGCTCAGTTGCTCATGTTAGGCTAGAACTTGAGATCTCCTTAGAACAGTTTTCCCAGAGAAGTGGGACAGCAGCCTATGCCTTGCCTACTGGCTGCCACATACATTCTTAACATTAATGATATATATTGTACAACATGTGTTCATTTCAATTTATCTACTTTGTTCCTTTTGTTTTTCTTTTTCTTACTAAGGGTGTACAGTGTCTACAGGGTCTCACAACATAGACCAGACTTGTAGTGATCTGCCTGTGTTTAGCCTCCCGAAGAGCTGGGATTATTGGTATATGCCACAATGCCCAATCTCAATAGCAGTCTCTGTGCACCCCAGGGGGAAGTCTGGTACAGCACCCTGAGGGTCAAACCCCAGCCACTGTGTCTGCCCCTGCAGGTGCTTTACCCTGCTGAGGTATTTGGTCAGTCCTTCAATTCAGCTACTTTGTATACAAGAAGAATTTAAGTAGTTCATATTCATTCCCATATTTGAATGAAGCATTTTTTCTTAAAAATAGGAAGACAAATCTCATCAAATGAATGCAAAGAATGTAACACTGACCGTAGACTTCTTAGCAAAGGAAATTTTACTGAAAAAAAACTTCTGTTAGTATTCATTAGAATTTATTTAATAGAATATTTATATTCAGTAATATTCGAACAAAAGTTATTTCATTGGTGACCTACAGTACTCTGGCAAAATCTGATACTTTATTATCTATGCTCAGCAAAGAAATATATGCATGCAAATTGGTTTGTGTGCATCTGTATTTCTTTACATGAAAATGGATACACATATATTTATTTAAACATAAGTTCATACTGATATCTCCAATGTACATACATTACTACATGACTCATGCTAGCTTTCTTATATTGTCTGTAAATTTCCACTCAAAAAATGAGAGATCTAGTATTTTTCTCTTTACTACCCATTTCTGTAATTGTTCATTTGCAGTATATCAACAGTATTAAAATTGGTAACTTATCTTCCCAAGAAAAATGACTTTGCAAGCGCTTCTCTGGCAAGTGCAAGGGCCTGAGTTCAATCCCCAGTTCCACAAAAAAAAAAAAAAAAAAAAAGACTGTTAACCAGAGATTTATGCACATGTACCTGGATCCTTTGCCTTCAAACTTAGTCTCCTACTGTATACAAATTTAGATAGTTAAATACACATCCTCCTCTTCAGTGAATCTTTTCGTACATTTTTTTTCATTCAGTGGGGGAATTCAATTCAGGATGTTGTGCTTGCCAGGAAGGCACTTAAGCCACAGAACTATCTCCCCAGCCATTTTTATACATTTAAAAAAAGGTTACACTACTTGGACACATTCCATTTAATAATCCTCCAGCTTCCTAATGATAGTTTTCAAACACTACATAAATTAAGGTTCACTCTGAGCATTATAATTGTGTAGATAGACAAAGTCATTTAACAATGCATAGAGTACTACACAATTACATTTCTAGAACCACCTCCAGTGTTTCCTATACTTGCTCCTGCTCTTTTGTCTCCTGACCTCTGACAACACTGGCAGTTTTCATTAAATCTAACTTTACTTTTTCCACCATGTCACATACTTCAGTCATAAATTTGTAGGGTTTCCTGACTTCCGTAGCTCTCAGTATTCACTTTTCATCTGTTTCTTTTTGAAGTGGTTATTGTTTTTATGTACAGGATACTGCAGTTCACCTTTTCATATATCCAGAATCATTTAGGCTTCTGACAGTTTAAAGTTATTAAGATTGTTCATACAGGTTTTGATTTGATATAAATAGTCAAACAATTTGGGTAAAGACCTGGAACCATGTTTCCTGGAGAGAAAGTAAGACAGTATTGATTCTTCAGAGCAGGGCAAGATGTATGCTAATGTGGCAATGATGTTTTAATTCCTACCAGCAAGGCCAAATGCATTTAGTCTATATTCTTGCTAGAATTTTATAGATTTAAACTAATTGATTGGTCCTGGTATCTCAAAATCATTGCAGTTTGCATTTATTCAATGAAAATTCTATTGAACATTTTTGTCATTTGCTAGGTGTCATTAGCATGTCCCTTTTGGTAAAGGGTCTGCTGAGGTCCACCACCCAGGTTACTTTCTAATTGTTGACTATTAGTGGAAATCAACCTCAGAATCTCACCCTCACCAGGCAGGCAATGCATTACTGAGCTACATCCTTGGCACTTTTGAATACAAGTATTTTATCAGATATGAACTTTTCAGATATTTTTTCCCATGCTTACCTACTCATTGACTTGATACTAGTTTTCACAACATTGAAATGAATTTTTTTTATTATTTTCCCCTTATGCATCAGATTTTCAATGCTGAATCTAAGACATCATCACTAAATCTTATCAAGTCTACCACAGAAATTACACTACTTTTAAGAAGTATTCTAATGATTTCTCTAAGGTTTTCAACATGCCTTTTTAGCATAGCCAAGCTTATCTTCAAATAACCCCATGTGATTTGACACAGTGAGCAAAATTTGACAGAATATTCCTAACCCTGTCTCCTTCGGTCTCAGAACACAGCTATCACCCATTTTACCCATTATACACTGTGGTTACACAATATGAGTTGCTGTTAGTGCTTTCAACAAATAAACACTAGGTTAAGCTAAAAGAAAAGTCAGTTTTGATTTACCCCCACCCATTCCTTCTCCAGCACATTCACTGTCAACATACAGATTCAAGTTACTGATCTTCTATCATTTTACTTCTGTGTGAAACCCATCTTCAGACACTAGCAAGATGATTTTCTAGAATGAAATCCTTTCATTTTTGAATCTCTGGGGATTCTTTTTGGAATCCTTATGAAGGATTACTTTGCTCGTTGTTAAATTCTTTTTTTTTATTTTATGTTTTTCTATTTTAGGGAGGAGGTTACAGGTATTTAGATTGGACTCATAGTTATCCACCTGTTTACAGCCTCCCAAGAAGAATAATCCACACGGTTTCGCTACACAGGTTGGACTCGTAGTGATCCTCCTGGTTCAGCCTGCTCAGGACTGGTATTACAGACATGTATCACGGCATTCAGTTCCAGTGGCTGGCATAGCACGCTTGACAAGGAGGCCGGCACTTAGGACCCGGAGCTGTCTCCCCAGCACAACCCACTTCAGGTTTTGAGGGTAACTTCAGTGCTCTATGTAAGGTATTGCTCCTCATTCTAGTTCACACTTTGTTTTCAGCAGTTTGTCAGAGTCGCTATTTGAACTAAAGCCACAAATTCATGATTTTACAATTTCTATTTTAAGCAACACATCATGATTCCAAATGTCTGAATTTCTATTTCTCCCAATTCTGTGATGATTTTTATAATCTCAGTTTTCTAGCAGATCCAAGAAAAATAACTGATTTACTAACTAGCTTTCTTATTGTAACTCCAGGAATGACAGTTTCTATGCTTTCTGTTGGGAATATTTCAAAAGTCATCCTGAAAATTTTTTCTCTCTTTTTTGAAGCCAAACATTCAAGTAAATGTTTTAAGAGTATCATTTCCTCTCTTAAAGTGAAGTGTGTTAAATGCAACCCAGCCATTTTGCCTCACAAGTAGAACAAGTTATTTTTCATGGTTAGCAGAGATATAAATATTGAGACTTCAAATACGATAGGTGAAGTGACCTGACTGTTAGTTGAAATTCGAATCACGATATTAAATGGATTATTCTTCAAAGTTGACAAAATTTTAATTTACAATGTGGACTCAAGAGTGAAAAAGCATTAAGCAATTCATTGATCCAGTAATTCAAAGTCAAATCTCAAGTAAATAAATAGGCAATTTTTCCTTATTTGAATGTATAATTCATCGATACTTTAAAATTATTTGTATCAGTTAAGAAATGTGCTTATAAACTGATTTAAATTGGGAGACATCTTGTATTCCTTTTCTGATGAGAAAGGCTCACCACAGGCGGTCCCGTTGGTTGGCACCGTGGCTCGACGTGGCAGTGCAGCCCTGGCCCTTCTCGCTCTCTGGCCATTCACACTGAACTGTGCTCCATCGTGGTCCGAGCACAGGGATTCCTCAGCTGTGACAGCCAGGGGTACTATGGTCTTTTGCTATATTTCTATCAGAGCATAGAAAGATTACTTGATAAAGGAGCAACAGAAAAAAAAACAATATTAATAGAAAATAAGAATTATGATAGTTTGTGAAATTGTGATTCTTAGAACTTTAAAAATTATTTTAAATGTTCTTAAAAATAATTTATTTAGGAGAGGATCTTGCTGCACAGCTCAGACTTTTAATGATCCTCCTGTCTCAGCCTCCACAGCAATGGGAGTGCGGGCATGTGCTACCACTCCCAGTTTCAGCAGCAGGCATGGCATAGGACCCAGCGTGGGCTGTGGTTCTCAGGACGGAACTGGGGTCCTTGCACTTGCCAGCTCAGACCACTGGTCTACCTCCCTAGACCTTTATGGACATTTTGTTTTTGATTTTTTGTGTTCATTTTAACCAACAAAGCTGTTAAAAATGTGCAAGTGCCATAATAATAATACAATTTATAAGTAAAAGAATTGATTAAAAATGAAGTTAAAACAAGTTCAAAAATGTAAAATTTTGGGTCAGTGAGATAGCTCAACAGTCTTAAGCACCTGCTTGGGCAAGTGTAGGCAAGCGTACAGGGACCATGGTTCAATGTCAGTACTGTATACCGTGCCAGCCCCACCACCAGAGTTGGCTCAGCCTGCCCACTCCACCAAAATTAACAAAATGTAAAATTCACAACTTGTTATCCAATTTGAAATATCTTCTGAAATGATCCTGTAGAGAAATAGAGCAGAAGCAAAATCTGACAATTGGAATTTATGTATTTTCATGCTTAATGCTAGAGAAACAGTACTGAAATATTATATACTTATTTCAGTTAGTGACCTTAGTTCGTATGTCTGTCATAACTGTTGGCACTGCCTCATTTCTCTGAGCACCAGCGCTGCATTTTTGAGCTTTTCATATGTCTATTTCTTTAATCAACATTCTCATGTCACTTTTAAAAAGCTATAGTCAAAGGATAATTCAATAGTAAATTTTTGCATATTGACAGATAGCTAAAGATGTGAAAATAATTTGCTGCTCTCAAATGAAAATTGGTTGTGATATTTGAAATTATGATAAATCAAAGGGAAAATTTAATGTTCTGTGTGTGTACACTAGAGCTGGCGGTATAGCTCAGCAGACTAAGCGCTTGCTTAGGTAAGCGCAGCGGCCAGGGTTCAATTCCTGGTTCCGACTGCCTCACTGGCCCCGCTTTCCGGTGTGCTGAGCCGGTGATGGAGTCCGGGCATGGTGGCGCGCGCCTGTAATCCCAGCCCTAGGGAGGCAGCAAACAGGAGGATCATTGTGAATGTGGGCTGCATAGTGAGACCCTGTCCTAAAAAAAAAAAAAAAAAAAAAAAAAGCCCTGTATATGTACACCAAGATAATGTCTGCCTTCCAAGTAAATAAAATTGAAGAGAAAAATAAGAGATTTCCACTTGAAATGAAGAATGAAAAAAGACAGAGAAGAATATACAAAGTGAATCACCATATATAACAATTGAAAACCACATTTATATGACAAAAAACATACAAAATATAATAAAATAGCACTAAGTAAAGGTACACTTTTAGATATATTGTCTGTGTTGAATTGAAATAACTTATTCTTTCTTTTCTTATATTTCATACTTTATGTGTTCAACTTTGCATATAAGGAAAAACTATGTGATATTTAAGCTTCACTTACAATTACTTTCTCCAGATATATTTACTTTTTTTTTACAAATAACTCAAATTTATCCTTTATATGAAACAGCACTATTTCATTGTTGTAAATGTCACATTTAAAAACAAACAAAACAAACAAACAAACAAACAAACAAATATATATATATATATATAGCCGGGCGTGGTGGCGCATGCCTGTAATCCCAGCACTCAGGAGGCTGAGGCAGGAGGATTGTTGTGAGTTCGAGACCAGCCTGAGCTACAAAGTGAGCTTAAGGCAGCCTGAACTGCATAGTAAGACCCTGTCTCAAAAAAAAAAAAAAAAAAAAAATATATATATATATATATATATATATATATATATATATATATATATATATGTGTGTGTGTGTGTATATTTTAAAGAGTAGCAAAACAGGGGCCAGGGAGATGGCTCAGTAGAATAAGCACTTCCCTGGCAAGGCCCTGAGTTCAATCCCCGGTTCCACCAAAAGAAATAAAAAAAAAAGAGTAGCAAAAAACAAAAACAAATAGCAGAAAGAGAGATAGGAACAGAGTAACAGAGAACAATATATGTGGTACATAATTTCAAAACAAGAATAAAAATTTAGAATGGTTGTTGCATTACATAGTTTTATCCTAAAAGCTGTTGCTCAGATTAACATATTAATTCTGCAAGGTTGATCAAATAATTAAACTTTTATGCTTACTTTCAATAAAACTTAATTTCTTTTTCTGGTCTTTTTTTACTTCTTATTTTTTTAAATTTATTTTAAAGACGGTATACTAACTGATAATAAATGAGAAAGGTACACATTATGAAGAGCAAGGTGAGCGGTATTCAGTCATGGATTTTGTACTGCACAGTGCTGTCTTCAATGTAGTTGCTCATATTACAGATATTAGTGTATAAGTTGTTCAAATTGAACATTTTAAACACTGGCTGCTACATTCAAAAAACTGATGGAGGGGCTGGGGAGATGGCTCAGTGGAATAAGTTGTTCCCTGGCAAGTGCAAGGGCCTGAGTTCAATCCCCCTTTCCTCAAAAACAAACAAACAAACAAACAAAAAAAAAACAAAACACTGATGGAAACTAGCAGTACAATCGTCTCAGCTATCCTGAATATATATTTGCATAATTTTCCACCATCTTTTTCCTGTCTTCTCCCTTTTTCTTCATCTTTATTGTTAATTCCTTACATTAAGTTTCTTTTCATTTCACTGTTGTGTCCATTTACCTGTAAAGGACTCAAGATTGTCCTTCATTATAGCTGAGTAATACATCAATGAATAAAAATACCACAGCTGTTTTAATCCATTCATCAGGTAATGGGCATTTTGGTTGTTTCCAAGATTTGATTGTGACTGTGTTGCTTTAAACATGTGTACACATGTACCACTGTGGTGTGATGTTTTCTGTTCTTTTGGAAAAATTCCCAAAGGGGAATAACTGGGTTGATTAGTACTTTCATTTGTAGGTTTTTTGTTTGCTTGTTTGTTTGTTTTTGTGTTACCACGGATTGAACTCAAGATCTTGTGCTTGCCAAGCAAGTGCTTATTCTAGTGAGCTATTTTCCCGGGGCTCAGTTGTAGTTTTTTGAGAAGTCTACACACTGATTTCCATGACGGATACACCAGTCTACATTCCCACCAACATTGAAGAAGTGTTCCTTTTTCCCACAGCCTCTCTAGCATTTGTTATTAATTGAATTTTTTATGCCAACTCTTCTTTTTGGAGTGAGATGATATCTCAGTGTTGTTTGGATTTGCATTTCCCAAATGAACAATGTTGTGGAACATTTATTATGCATTTTTTTCCAGTCGTATTTCTTCCTCTGAAAACTGTGTATTTCTCTCAGATGCTCATTTTTAGATTGGGTCTTTGAATTTTGCAGGCCTGATTATTATAAATTTTATTTTTAGTGTTTTATGTATTCTAGAAGGTGTTCTTTGTCTGAATGATTTTTGGTTAAGATTGTTACCCAGTTTAAGGGTTGTCTTTTCACTCTGTTGGCTATTTGATTTTACATAAAGAATCTTCTCAATAAGATGAGATCTAGTTGTTGATTCTTTTAAGTATTTTGCATATGGCTTTGTTTTAGTTCATGAACTCTCTGCCTATCTCCATGTCTTCATGATATAGATCTATTTTTTCTTCCAGTTAATTTATTGCTTCTGTTTTAATATTTAGATCTTTAATCTATTTTTCCTTTAGCTTAGTGCTATGTATAGACTCAGGTGTCATTTTAGTTTTTGGTATGTGGAGAGCAAGTTTTTCTATCACTATTTGATAAAAAGTCTATCTTTCATGCAGTGAACATGTTTGAGCCCTTTGTCAAAGACAAAATAACTAAATTTGTTTGTAGTTTTGTCTATACCTTCTAATCTGGTCCACTGATACTGAGGTCTGTGGGGTTTTAGTTTGTTTGTTTGTTCTTTGCTTTTTTTGTTTTGTTTTGTTTTGTTTTGCCAGTAATATGCTGATTTTATCACAATAGCTCTGTAGTATAATTTTCAAGCCAGGGATTGTAATACCATCTGCCTTGCCTTTGTTGGTCAGGATTGGCTTCTATGTCTTTTCTGACTTCAAATAACTTTTAGGAATATCTTCTCTAGATCTGTGTGGCATATTGATATTACTTTGATAAGGATAACATTAAATCTGTATAAAAATTTGGGGAATAGGGTCATTTTTAAATATTGCTTCTTCCTATCCAGGAGCAAGGAACATATTTGCATTTTCTGCAAATCTTTTTAATTTCTCTTTTCAAAGTATTGTAAATTTCATTCTATAGATCTTTTACTATCTTTCATAGAAAGATTCCTAAATTTTTCAATTTTTTGGATGGTATTATGAAGAATGTCTTTTCTTTAAAATCACTCTCAGTGAGTTCATTACCTATGTAAAGAAATGCTATCAATTTTTGGTTATTGACTTTGTATACTTCTATGCTACTGAATTTGTTTATTAGCTCTGGGAGCTTCTTGATGGAGTTTTTTGGGCCTTTCATGTACAGTATCATGTCATTTACTAATAATGATAGTACTTCCACTTTTCCTACTTTTATTCCTTTTAATTCTTTATTTAATGGCCCTGTCTAATGTTTCCAGAGCTGTACTGAATATTTGTGATGATAGTGGACACCCTTGCCTTATATCTGATTTTACAGTAAAAGTTTTCAGCTTTTCTCTTTTTATATTTTTAGTGGTACCAGGAATCAAACTCAGGACCTTGAACTTGTCAGACAAGCACTTATTCCACTCTGCTATCTCCCCAGCCCTTAAGTTTTCTCATTTGAAAATAATGTTTGCAATTGGCTTTTCATAGATGACTTTTATCAGAATAAGGTAAAGGCCATCTATTCCAATTTTCTGCAATGCTTTGATCATTAATGAGTTTTAGACTATGTCAAAGGCTTTTTCTGAGAGCAGGTAGTACGGGTCAGTGGACTAAGCACTTGCTTAGGTAAGTGCAGGGGACAAGGTTCGCTCCCTGGCACCTCGTGCTGCACCGGCTCCACCCACTGGTGCACTGAGCAGTTAATGAAGTCCAGGCGTGGTGGTGCATGCTTGTAGTCCCACTAGGGAAGCAGAAAGCAGGAGGATTACTGCTATTCTGAGATGCGTAGTGAGACCCAGAAAGAAAAAAAAGCCTTTTTTAAAGAAGCTTTTTCTGCATCTAATGAGATGATCACCTTTTGGGTATTTTTTTTTTTTTTTTTGGCTCTTTATATTGTGTACTATATTTATAGATTTGCTTCTCTGGGATGAACTGTACCTAGTCATGGTTGTTAATCTTCCTGATGATTTTTTACATTCTATTAGCTAGTATTTTCTTGAGAATTTTTGTTTCTGTGTTCGTGAGGCACATTGAACTATAATTCTCTCTCTTTGTTAAGTCTTTCTCTGGTTTTGGTATAAATACAGTACTTTTTTCCAGGAATGAGCTTGTGAGTACTTTTTTTTCAATTTTGTTGAAGAGCTGGAGGAGTATTGGAATTGAATCTTCACTAAATTTCTTATGAAATACAACTGTGAATCCATCAGGATCTGGATATTTCTTTGTTAGTAAGTTGTTTTTGTTTAGTTTTTTTTTTTTTACATTTTGAATTTCATTGGCTGATATTAGGTTATTTAGAGCTTTTATTTCTTCTTGATTCAGTTTTGGTAATTTGTAGCTGTTTACAAATCTGTTTTTTTCTTCTGTGTATTCAAAAACTTCCAAAGTAATGATCTCTTTAGTATCCATAGTATCTGTAGCAAATTTACCACTTTCATTTCTTATTGCTTGAATTCATGTTCTTTCTTTACTCTCTTTTGATGAGGTTGGCTAGGGCTTCTCAATTTTACTTAGTCTTTTAAAGAACCACTTCTATGATCCATTATTTCTTTGTATTTTTTTCTTCTTTTTCTCAATTGCATTAATTTTATTGCAGTCTTTAAACTTTCCAGCCTTCTTTGTGCTTCAGGCTTAGTTTACTCTTCTTTATCTAGAAGCTTGAGGTGCAGCATTAGGGCTTTTACTTGTTCTTATTCTGTTTTCCTAATGTGTGAGTTCAACAATATAAATGTCCCTCTGAAAACTGCACTCATTGCAACCCATAAATTCTAATAAGATATACTTGATTATGGGGCCACAGAAGAAAGTGATTGATGATGTAGTGTGTTTAAGGAGAGTCACATGGAGAGAGAATATTCTCTCAGGCTTTCACAGAGAGTAAATTGGTCAAGCAATGGCTGTAACTCATTCACAAGGCTGACACTGGCAAAGGATCTAAAAAGTGTGGTACAAGGTTACAGGATAAATCCTGAGGGTACGTGACTGAACTTATAGATGCAAAAATTACATTTGTTTTTATATAGGTCTCATTTTATCTTGGTCTTAAGCATCAAGCAGAAAAGTATATAAAGTAAAGCCATATTAACATGCTGAGATGTGAAAGGCTCTGGTCAACAACTTCTGTGGATAACCCACTACTATGGTGGACTGCTAGATGTGTTGCATTGTTTTGCTGAATTCATGCACCTACAGTATTTAGATGCCAATGGAATACCAATGTCCAACAGGACTATACAAAAAAATAAGAGAGAGAAAACGGAAGGATTATTTTGTATTTGTGTATACAGATTGGTTAGAATAGAAATACAGCTACTTTTACTTAATTCAATGAGTAGAAAGATTTGTACTAATAGTGTTCAGACAGGATATCCTGTCTGTTCTTGTACTATGGATAACCACTTAGAAGATAACAATGTAAAATGTATTAATTATTGAAACTGTCCTATTAATCAGTTTTGATATTTTCTCATTGCTATTTGTTTCTCAATAAAATAAAATAAAAAGGTGTACTTGAATTTTTGATGGATTGTAGACCTTGTTTAATGTCTTATTTAATTTCATCTGTAACCCACTGGTTGGCAAAGAGGGTGTTATTTAATTTTCATAAGTTTATGGGGATTTTTTAGTTTCTTTATTGATAATGTGCCATTTCATTGCACTGTGGTCAGCTAATATACAGGAGATAATTCCTGCTCACTTGCATTTACATAAGCATGATCTATGGACTAATATGTAGTCTACTTCAGAGAATGTCCTGTGTGTACCTGAGGAGAATGCATATTCCGATGTTGTCAGACAAAACACATAAATGTCCACTTACTCTCTTTCTTTCCAAGGTTTGTTTTAGTTCTGTTTGCTATCTTTTTGTCTACTTAACTTATCTTTTTGAGATATGGGTGTGTGTAGGTCTCCTGTTAAATTTGCAAAACTAGTTATTGCATTTTTCTTTTTTTTTAATGTATCTAGTACAGGGTCTCTACAGGCTCTCATTACACATCGAACTCATAGTGACCCTCATGTTTCCAGCCTCCCAAGCACTGTGATTACAGGTGCAAGCTACCACGCTCATTCTCACTTGATGTCTCAGCGTGCCCCAGGGGCAGGGCCAGCACAGCACTCCAGGGATCAGACCCAGGTCCTTGTGTCTACCCAAGCAGGTGCTTTAATCTGATGAGCTACCGGGCAGGCCCTAGTTATTAGATTTTTCAAGTTCTTTAAAAATTGTCTTATATAGTTGGATGCCTCCATATTTGGTACATGTATATTTATAATTGTTATCTCCTCTTGAAGATTTCCTCTAAAAAGTATGTAGTGACTCTCTTTGTGTTATTTGATCATTCTTGGTTTGAAGTTACATTGTCTTCAAACAGAATAGCTGCCCTTACTTTTTTCTGAGTTTCTGTAGCATGTACTATTGTTTTTCATTCTTTTACTCTTATCCTATGTATTTTTTTAGGAGGGGTTAGATATATTTCTTGTATACTGCATATTGCTGCATTTTGTTACTTGATCCACTTTGCCAGCCTATTTCTTTTAATTAATTAATTGAGTATATTTACATTGATGGCTATAATTGATACATACTGTTTTATGTTTTGTTGTTGGTTCCTTATTTTTCTTGTGTTTAATGATTTACATTGTTTAGTGGGTTCTTCTTGTTGTTTTTCTTAGAGTTGTGGTCATTTTAATCCCTTTCTAGAATGTCTTTTAGTCAGCATGAATTTCTTTAGCTGTTCTTTCTCACAGAAGAATTTTACTTCTTTGTAAATTGGGGAGAGTTTTGCAGAGAATAACAGTCAGGGTTAGAGTTTGTTTCTCCTTTTTTTTTTTTTTTTTTTTTTTTTTTTTTTTTTTTTTTTTTTTTTTTTTTTTTTTTTTTTTTTTTTTTTTTTTTTTTTTTTTTTTTTTTTTTTTTTT